>JAOEGS010008318.1:10084-33640 GCA_025447755.1 Corythornis vintsioides
GGTTTTGGTGGTTTGTGTTCTTGTTTTTTTAGAGAGGGGGTTGGGGGGGGGGGGGGGGGGGGGGGGGGGTGGGGGGTAAGCATTTGACTTGAGCAGCAGTGGGATGAAAGTAGTGAAGTGGAAATTCACCTCCAGCCCTCTGCGGGCAAGATTCTCGATTAAATATAATAAGCAAGTCTATCTTTCCCCGGTTGATGCTATTTCAGCTCGGCAGCCCCAGCTCCATCTGCCACCTGGCTGCAGGGATGACTAGGGTGCAGGGCCGTTATTTTGGAGTGCTCTTGGTCATTATTTCTCAGCACTAAATAGAGGAAGAATAAGTTTCAGATGAAGCTTGTTTTGTTTTGTCACAGGAAATGGAGAGAGCATTAGGAGACCCCTGAGACATTGACTTTAAGATAGATAGATAGAGAGAGAGAGATAAATAAATCGTATAAATATAGGGTCAGTTTAGCAGCGTGGGGAATAGTGTGGTGGGACCTCCCACCCCAAGCATCCCCAGGGGCCGAGATTGAGGGCTGCAGGGGTCCAGTGGAGGAAGGCAGCCATTCCTGGGAGGGACAGCCAGTAGCGATGACCTGCACAGGGGAGTACAAAATTGTGACCAGCTCCCGGCGAGGGGCAGTAGTCCCTTGGGTGCCTCCGCTTTGGGAAACCGTTTGAGATTTTTTTCGGGCAGGGCTCGGGCTCCGGCTCTGACGGCAGCAGCAGCCTCAGGAAAAGGAGCTGGGTTTCACAATGTCTCATTCCTCCCCCAGCCGGGCTGCCCCGCAGGGCGGGCGAATTCGCTGAGAAAAACCCGCCAAATGGGTGATTTCAAAGGCGTGGGGTTCGCCGGGTGGCGCATCGCTTCCCTCTCCGGCAGCCCGGGAGAGCGGCACGTTGCCCTGGCCATAAACCCTGCCCAGCCGGGAGAGTGGGTGGGGTGGGACGGCAGCGAGCCTTGCCTTGCAGTTTAACCTTCCCCCAGAAATGCCAGATTTAAGCCTCCTTGGCACACGAGGGCTGGTGGAAGCCAAAGTCGTCTCCTGCTCTCCAGCTTTGCTCTCCCGAGGCCGTCGGGTGCTGGGATGAGTTTCTTTTGTTTTGTTTTAAATACCCCTCATCCTATGGTATTAATGTGGTGTTTTGGTTTTGTTTGTTTTTTTTTGTTTGTTTGGTTTTTTTGTTGTTGTTGTTTTTTGGTTTCTTTTGGTTTTTTTTTGTTTTTTGTTTTTTTTTTTTGCTTTCGCTATTAATATCGAAGAGGAGACACATCGGTGTCGTTTGTTTTCAGTAGTAAATAACAGCGCGACTGAATGACTCCATGCCGCGCTTCAAAAAAGGAGGACTCAGCCAGGATGTCTGCAGATGGCCGGGAAAATGCAGTGGAAAGTGCCGCTTGGGATGGGGAAAAGTCCAATGGGTTGTGTAAGGAAGGTTTTGGCTTCTCCTGAGACGGAGAAATGTAAATAATTCCAATTAAAGCAAAGACACTGAGGCAGGGAGGTAAGGGGTGAGAGGGGGGGATGTGGATGGGTCTGACTCAGCGCTGCCCTTGGCACGATAATTTGGCCAAACGGTCATTTTGGGGTTAAATCTGCCCTTTTTGTCGTTGTGTTGTCGCTTTTGTCTGCCTGTATTTGAGTCTGTACCGGTACTAAAAGGTAGCAAACAGTTTTGGGAACAAGATGTCTGCTTAAAGCATGACAAAATCGGCCACAAATTGCAGATGAGACTGATAACAAAAGCCAACAACATAAAATAAGTAGAAAAGCAACACGTTAAAGGCTACAAGACCACTGAAGGGCTTTTTTGTATGCTCTTTTTTTTTTTTTTTTTTTTCTTAACCAGTTCTCTTGTGATGGAAGTGAAAACACATGAAAAGAGAAATACCTCTTTTCTTTTGAATTTTTTTTTTTTTTTAAATATCTTAAATCAGATGCTCCCTTGCCAAACTGTGGCTTAACCCCATGGCCAGGTGCTGCCAGCAGCTCCCAGGGCAGGCAGCCACTGCCCACACCTGCCCAAGCAGCCTCACTGTCCTTACCCAGGTCTTTGCCTCTTCCAGCTTCATTTTTTTTGCATTCAACAAGGGTAGTTGAATGGTTGGGATTTGTTTGGTTTGGTTTGGTTGTTTGTTTGTTTGTTTTTGGGGGGGGCTGTTTGTTTTTTTGTTTGTTTGTTTTAATGTTAAATATATTTCTCATGAAGCACACCGGTAACTCAGGTGGATCACACCACTCAGGTGGTTGTATTTTTTTCTCAAAGTGAAGGGGAAAACATGCTGGGGGGAAGGGGGTTGCCGGGAAATTATTTGTGTGAATAAATCAGGCTTAGCTCAGAAATTAGTATGATGTTTTTGTTTTTGTTCTACTTATTTCATCTTTGTTTTTATAAATAAATACAAGTAACTCATACTGAAACTCGGCGGCTTTGGTGATAATAAAAGAGCAGCCCTGGGGAAATTTTCTTCATTGACATGTTCTTTCACAGCCCACACCTCGGGGTTTCAGTAGGAAAACTGCTTAACCTTTGCAGTAGCAGCAGCAAGCACCTTTTTTGAAGTCCAGGCAGACTTAAAACACAGAGCTGATGTTGCTTGAGCTGGCTGCACATCAATGGCCTTCACCTCAGCTATCAAGAACATGAGCAAATAAATTATTCGGCTGTTAACTGAAAGGTTGGTGGTTCATACCCATACAGGGATGGTGCTGCCCCTTCTTTATGAGGAGAGGCTGAGAGCTGGGCCCTGGAGAAGAGGAGACTGAGGTGGGGGGGTCAATGTCTATAAGTATGTTGAGGGTGAGTGTAGAGAGAAGGGAGTCAGACTTTTCTCAATGTCATCCAATGACAGGATGAGAGGCAATGGGTGCAAGTTGGAGCAGAAGAGGTTTAGGGTCAACACAAGGAAGAACTTTTTCTCAGTAAGGGTTACAGAGCTCTGGAACAGGCTGCCCAGGGAGGTTGTGGAGTCTCCCTCTCTGGAGACACTTAAGACCCGCCTGGATCTGTTCCTGGGTGACTTGGTCTAGGTGATCCTGCTCTGGCGGGGGGGTTGGACTAGATGATCTTCTAGGTCCCTTCCAACCCCTAACATCTGTGAATCTGTGAATCTGTAATCCCACACAAGCACAGGGGCCTCCTGTGCCTCCTTTCACCTCTCAGTTCTCCCTTTTCCCCCCTCAATTCTCCCCAGGCCAGGAGGGTAAACATTTTTTTTAAAGCCAAGAAAATGTTAAAAAATAAAAACAGCAAAACCCCAGAGTGCTTCTCTTTTTTGGGATGTTTTGATGGATTTTCAGGGCAGCTTGGTGCTCTACCAGCTCTCTTAAAACATACTAGTTTTTTAGTATTTGCAGCTCACTTCCTGTATGAGGTTACTTTGTTTATCACAAAACCCCTATTTTTAAACCCATTTCTGCCAATAAGTAATTTGAAAATTAATGTCAGGTGCTCATGGCTGATCCCCTCCCTGATCCTTGGCTGACTGACACTGCTGCCAGCCCTGGGAGGGCTGGGATGCTGTGACGCCAGGACCCAGTGGAGTCTGGGTGGTGGGGGGGCCCAACACCCCCATTTCTTGTCCATTGATGCTCAGGAGGTTTATTTGTGTGTTTCAGAATAAACTCTTTTCTAGCACAGGGCTGCATAGCTGGTCCTTGGCATTGGGACATGGTGAGGCTGAGATTCAGCTCCTGTTTGTCCTTTTACTCTTGCTCCTTTCTCTTCACATACTTCCTCACACACCATACTCCAATTAGAACCACCAATTAGCTCCAATTAGCACTGGAACCGTGTGCCATGAAGAGATTACTCAGAGGAGCTGTAGTTTTACACCATGCTCACTGTCCACTCCCCCCCCAGCCACCCCCACCCCTTTAGAATGCCTGTTGTGCCATTTTCCAGGTTTAGTTCCCCTAATTAACAGCCAAGATAATTATGTCTTTGTCAAAGAACTCCCCACTGAGACCGCAGTGGCTGTGATCGCACTGGGATGAAGCATGTTTTAATTAATGTCCAGAAGCGAAGGCTTCCCGTGGGCCCTCCTGGGAAAAGGAAAGTATGAGCCTGTCAAAACACTGGTGAGGAGAAATTAATCAAATCAGGGAAGAAAAGGCCCCAAATACCCACAAGGGTCCTCACCCCAGCCCCAGCGAGTCATTGCTGCAACAGCCAATGTCTTTGTAGTGCCAAAGGACTTGTTTTTGTAGGTATGGTGGTGTCACCAACAGGAATAATGCCATCCTCTCATTTTTATTGTGTAGATTGAGCATTAGACTCATAGAATCATAGACTTATTTTTGTTGGAAAAGACCTTTAAGATCATCAAGTCCACCCATTAACCCAGCACTGCCAGGGCATGGCTATAACATATACCTCAGCATTAAATCTCCATGGCTTTGAAACCTTTCCAGGGATGGGCACAGGTCTTAATTTTTAAAACTCCCCAGAAAAGACTCCAAATGTTTTTGGGATGCTGAGGCAGCAGGTGGGTAGTGGCTGGCAGGCACCTTGCAGAGCCTTTGCCTGTGGGCAATGTGAAGGTCCCCTTGGTCAAGCCATCCTTGGGCATGAGTTACACCATGAATGTTCAGCCACATTATAGCATCTGTAATGTCTCATTGCTTCTAGAGACCTCCCTAACCATGTGCCAGGGCAGCCTGAGCAAGACTCCCCATAACCACCTGCCATCCCCATCTACATTGGGTTTGACGAGAGGAGAGGTGGACCATCCTAGAACCTGACAAATACAAGAAAACAGTGGAAACAGTGAAAAAGTGAGCTTTGTTGCAATATGAAAATCAAATGCAAAACTGGTGGGTATTTTTGGCTGTTTAAGGCTGAACAGGTGTTTGAAAGGTCACATGTGAGTCACTGGAAAAAAAAAAATTTTAACTCTGCATTTTGAGAGCCTGGCAGCATGGTGGTGGCACTGGATGGCAGCCGTTGGCCACACAGAACTGACAAAGCCATGATGTTTAGTCCACACCTGATGGGTGCTTGATGCTTTTTGTGCCCTGCCAAACCCCCCCATGAGTGTAACACTCGATACACCCACTCAGGGACCTCATTGGCTTTGGTTGCTTGTCCTTTGTGAGGCAGGTGGGGGTTTAAGGGATGTGGAATGTCCTGGGTTGCTTTGGAGCTGGACTGAAGTCCTGTGTGGCCTTCACAGTGTGCAAACAAGACAGTCTGGGGAGGCACAGAGTGTTTGGGGATAGAGTGCATATAAAAAGGCTTCCTTCTGATGGAGAGGAGGTAGGCTTCTTTCAGATGGCTTGTTCCATGAGCATTTTGTTGTTGTTGTTTTCCCTTTTCAAGGAAGAGAGGAAGATTGTCATCCTCAAAACAAAAGTGCATGTGGTCTTAATTAGTTACTAAAGCAAAAATTTAAGACCACAAGAAGAAAGAACCTGTCACTTTAGGAGGACCCAGACAATGTAATCTTTGGTGGACCTGGGCTATGACCACTTTGGACTTGGCCATGGCCAACCTTGTTCATAAGCACCTTTGACTTGGCCATGAGCAAACCAGGCCATGACCACCTTCAATCTTGGCACAACCAATCTAGGCCATGACCACCTTTGACATGGTCAACCTAGACCTGGTGATGGCCAAGTACATGCCCAGAGGCAAGATATTGCCAGTGCTCTGCATGTTGCTGGTAGGTCAGCATTTATTTTCTCTGTTGTCTCATTAAGGTCGCCAGGTTCAGGCCGGCAATGAGCTCATTCCAATGGGAGCCACAGCAAAGACAAATGAAGTGTGTGTGGTGTGACAACTTGCCCAGACAGGCTAGTGGGCTCCCAAACACCAGTGGGACCAATGAGCCAAGGGCAGAGTGGAGCCATCAGCTGCCAGAGCCTTGGCTGGGCAATAAAGCCTGGTTTTTTTGAGTTACAGGAGCCCCCCAAATAGCACCTGAAACCAATAAACTTCCCTTTCAGGAACTTCTGTAATTTGAAACACACACCAGAACAACAACAAAAAAAAAAAATCCAAAATTTTTTTCTGTTTGTCAAGCAGTGCTTTTGGGCTTGTTTTGAAACACATTTGAGGTGGTGGGAACCAGGGCACAGGAGCATTCACCACAGGCTGCAGCTTCTCAATCTGCTCCCCCCCCGTTTCTTCCCATCTCTCAGCCTCTCCAGCTGACACGTGGTCCCCCTGTGTTGCATCACACAAGCCCAGCCCATATTTCAGAAGAAAGCAGCTAAAGATGTTCCTTGAAAACCATGCATAGAGCTCACAACTGCACTGGTTGGCCAACCTTCCAAAGGGGAATGAAATGGGATGCCAGGTGAGAAGGGGGACAAGCAAAGAGCGCTGGGACGCAGGCGCTCAGGTATGATTAACTCCTAAAATATCAGGCAGCGCTGCAGGTCTGCTTTCCCCCTTGCCACCCCATTTTTGTCTCCCTCTGTGACAATCCTCTGCTGTCACTTATTGGCCTTTAGAATTATTTACTGGGGCCTTCCCAAGGAAGGCTGCAGGAGCTGGTCTCAGGGTCCACTGTCCACATCCCATGCTCATCCCCCCCTCCTTCATTTAATTTAGGGACCTCTCCATCCCTTCTCATCTGGCTCTTTTTACATCAAAGTCATCCCAGAGCAGATGATTGCTCCAAACTGTGGCTGATGGTACCAGCTCTCTGCTATTACCTGCCATGAAATAAAACTATCTTCCAAACCAGTTGGGGTTTAGTGCCCTGGAAACTTTGGAAGCCCGGGGATCAGAGGGGAATGCTAGGTATATGCCCGCATCCTAAAGCCAGGGCACAATAAGTGATAAAGAGAAATAGTGATGAAGCAGGAAATATCGCCCTCCCCAGCCTTCTTCCTCAAAGAAAACAGCTCTTGCCACAAACAGTTCAAAGTTTTTATTCATATAAAACTCATATTAAGAACATAAAAGATTGTATCTTAAAAAAAAAAAAAAAAGATCTGCAATTATTTACAGCAGTATTGCACAAGTAAAGTGGCAATTACCCTGTCCAAAATTCATCAGTGCAAAACACAAGGAAGCCAGGGAAACTGCGGTAAAAATGCTACATATGCTGGGTCCTGTGGAAGGAGTTTAGTGATCAATGGGCACGGCTGTACACACTGCCGGGGTGGTACCTGATGGCAAAGCTGCTCCAGGGAAAAGACGCCAAGATGGAGGAAAAAATGGGCTTTTTTTCAAGGCTAGCAAAAACAAACAAACAAACAAAAGTCATCACAAGGGAGTAGAAGCCAGATTCCCATGGAATTTCACTACTGCTGAAATATTTGAGGTGCCTAGATCACTACTGCAAAGTAGAACTTAGGCACTTGGAGAAAAAAAAAAAAATAGAAAATAATAAAACTCATGAGTCAAACACCGTTGGCTACACTGCCAGGAGAAGATGCTGCTTTGGAGGTGATCCATTGCTTAATGCAGGGGCAGGGACATAACAAAAAGATTTTTACAGGAACTTAAATAAGCAGAAAATAAATATACAACATTTCTACAACTTACAGCATTATGGAACAGTAGAGTGCATTAATTACACAGGGAGAGGAGAAAAAATCTGCAGTATTTACCAAGTTCAACTCTATAAAAAGGTTAGAAAAAACCCAGGTTTTTTTTTGTTTTGTTTTTGGTTTTTTTTTTTTTTTGTTTTGTTTTTTTACTTATTTATAAGCTGTACAAAACTTACAGGAGAGAAAGGAGAGGAAATACATTGCACACAGATATTTGGCTCAGATTATGAAAATAAGACAGTGCCCTACTCAAATATTCAGGTATTTACAATTACAGAAGAGAGGAGAAGCATTAATGCATCATGTGAGATCAGCTGGGGATAAACCTGGTTTCCCCGCAACCATAGACAACAATTCCTTGCATCCTTTTGGCAGAGCAGAGATCACAGGTTACACCCAAGCTGCCCCTTGGCATTTTAGCCAAAGTGGCTAAAATAAGCAGAATTTCATTCAGCACATCATTCTTCTGTCAGAGACTTTGGGAGCTTTTCCCCTTAAACCTCACCATTTTATGGGGGATGGAACCCAATTTTCCTATACTACTTTTTGGGCAGGAGCACCTCCCGTGAAGCAGCCCCAGGCAGATGGTGCCCATACAGTGATTTTTCCCCTTAAAACCAGTATGTTTGTTGCCTCTCTGGTTGGCTGCAGCGGCCCAGTGGGGAGAAGAGGGGTAAAGTGCTTGGCGCTTCTTTGGTGTACTCCAAAGGACACATTCTGGGTAGCATGGTGCCACCCAGATGCTGTGAGGCTGGGAGACCTGACTGTTTCATCCACTGGTGGTGGATCAAACTCAAAAAAACCCAACCACCCTCATTTGCTTTCTCTCTGCTGTCAAATTTATATACATAGACTTTTTTTTTTTTTAAATCTACTGACATGCAATTCCATGAAGGTTCCCATAAGGAACCTGTGGCAGCAGCCTCCCTAGATAAACCCTACAGAAACAAAACAAAAATAACAACAAACAAACAAACAAAAATCCCACCCCAAAACAACACAACCAACAAAAGATGGCTTGAGCATGGCTGGGCCTACGGTGACCCAAAACCAAGGGGATGAGGAGCAGGAACCTCACCTGGCCAAGTTCACACAATATTTGAACTGCTTGCTCTCCACCAGTGAAAAGGTTCTCTTCATAGCCTCACCCAAAAAACTCTAAAACACCCCCTGCTCTGACAGCTGAGGCCAACTCATGCCATTGATGCTAATCTTGCAGGTCCAAAACAAAACAACAAAAAAACAAACCACAAAGCCCACAACCTAAAGATAATTAAAAAAAAAAACCCCAAACAAATAAAAATGAACAGTGGCTCCATAACCCTCTGGAGGAGTGTGGCCGGAGGCCTGCAGCCCTGCACCAACACCATGTCTCACTCACTTGACAGGCACAGGCAGACAGTGCACAGAGGTCAGACTGTAGTTTGTCAATTATTAACACCACTTATTATCACACATGACACTCAACAGCTTCTCCCTTCACGTGCACTGCAAGGAAACCGCTACCGTGGGCTCACCATTGGTTCCTTTCTTTTGTTCCTATGGTGCTGGTGACACCAGAACTAAACCTGTGGTGTTTGGAAGTGAGGTCCCCCTGCACCAGCCAGAGAAAGGGGCAGCTCTAGAAGCAGAGAGAGGTACATTTGTGCATAGATACAGAGCCAAAACAGCAGCCACCCCCCAGAATTCACTCGCTATGGCACACCCTTTAGATGAACCAGAGACAACAGGTGACAGATCCACTTCTTCCAATAGACCCTCAGGGCTCTTCCAGCTTGGTCTCCAAGTGGACGAGAAGTCTGGTCTTCCTGGGGAGAGGGAAGAAGTGGCAGCTAGAGGGGAGCAGACCCCACAGAGTCTCTGGGTGGATGCATTGCAGGCCTGTATCTTTCAGCACCTCTTCTAGCTGCATCCCTGTACGGTCTTCATGCTGCTGGTCCTGTCCCACTCATCCCCTTGGCCAAACAAAGGGAGGATCCTAGAAAAAAAACCAAACCAAAGCAAAACAAAAACATCCAGCACCTTAAAAATCCTCCTGGATTTCCCAGCAAGGGACAAGCCACGACTTGAAACAGTTCCTGAAATGACACAGCAGGAGCCATGGTCTCTGGGTGCAAAGCTGCAGGGTGCTGGGAACTATTCCTACCTGCCTCCCAGAACGTTTTACTGCTGAATGACTCAGTCACTGACATTATATATTAGATTATACAATACAGAAGCATTTGCACACATTTTATAGAAAGAATTTCCAAAAAAGGCAACCTGGTAGATTGTCTGTTTGGGTGTTGGTTTTTTTTTTGGTTGGTTGTGATATTTTTGACCCTGGGAGTCTGATAGGCGAGTCTTGAAATTCAGAGTGTAATATTTAAAAAAAAATTAAAAATATAAAATCAGTCAGCAGGAAATAGGCTATTTGCATGATGCAAACAAACATTTGGAGTAGCATTAGGGTATTAGGTACCCTAATTCAGTATGTTTTGGGGTAGCATTACATATTTACAGTTAACAGAAGTGCTGATTTCAATCTCCCTGCCCTTCTTCCCTTGTCACCAAGGAGGCCAAAGGAGAGGGGAGGGCTCCGGGAGTCTCCTCAAGGTGAACAAAAGTGGCTCCACCCATCAGCTGGCTCAGGCTTTTCTCTTCCACACCACTGGATTTGTCCCGGATGAGTTTTCCAGCAACAACAACAAAAACAATTAAAACCATTATTCCATTGCTGTCAAGTATTTTCTCTGAGACACTTTTGGAGAAATAAAAAAATTAAAAAGTTATAAAAGAGTTGAGAAAAACATAGTAAACACCACTCTTGGACAAAACCCTGCATCAGAGTTCCAGCAGGTTGGCATGGGGTGTCCAACAGTTGCCACCATGGGGAAGGGCAGGGGGGAGCCCCGCATCCATCTGTCTGTCTGTCCTCCCTGGGGCTCTCTCAATGAGTAAACAAAATCCCAACAGCTCAGGATGTGCCTTGTGTTCACTGCATCCTCCAGATGAGGCGGATGATGTAATGCAGAAGGCGCAAAATGACGATCTGTGGGTTTCCCACCTGGTTATCCAAAAATCCCTGAAATGAAAGAGGAGAGGTTAAGAAAACCAAACAAGACTGTGGCTTTAACGTCCTGTAAAAAGCCTCATGTTTTGTTCAGTGCCACACAGGCATTTCAGAGCTGCAAAATCAGGTGTTTTGCAAAGAACGAAAACAAACCCTGTGACTTTTTGTGTTTTCTTTCCATAAAAAGCTTCCTAATACCCAAAGGGTCAAGGCTGCCCGTTCCCAGCCACATCTATCTTGAAGGTGGCTGCTCGAGGGGAACCTCACATGTGGGCACAGGGGAGGTTAAAAAATGGCAAAGGAGCAGTCAGAGTTTTGAAAGCCATAGTGTGTGAAAGCAAGGAGGAAAAAAAAAAAACCCAAATTCCATCAGTGGGGAGTGCACAGGCAGGGCCTCACCTGCAGCGAGGGCACAGATCTGAGCTCAGACCACTCTGGGCATAACCACTGCCCATCATCCACAAAACACAGCAGCAAAACACTCCTCCCTGGAGCAAGGAATCACAACAATAAAGGAAAAGGAAGAACTGCCAGAGAAGTATGTATTTTCAAGCCTTTTTTCTATGATGAAAGAGCAGTCCAGAGGTGCCCCCTTTCTTCCTCTATCCTGTCCCAATGTGAGCCAATTTGGGATTTATATAGTGCAGTAAAATAAAGCCTGTGCATGCCCTGGATTAGGCTGTTTACAGAGATATGCAAACTGCAGTCCCTGCTGAGGAAGCATGAGGAGAGACAATGCTCCAGCATGCCCCAGCCGAGTAGCTGAACCTCACACCCCAACCTCCCACCCTGGGGCAACTCTGCATTCCAGGGCATCGGGATTCCACAAGAACAGGGTTTACTCACCCAGGAGCACAATGTTAAGCCCACTGTGCTCCCTGACTGCCAATGCAGCACAGGACAAGGTGAAAAAAAACCAACAAAACAAAAAAACCAAGGAAACAAAAGGCTTAGAGAAGGATGACAAAAACATCTTAATAACCAAGAGGCATACACAAAAATAAGACATTTTCCATCTCCATGGGCAGCTTGGGTGTGGGCAGCCAGGCTCAGGGTACACACCAGCAACCAAGCAATGCACTCTGTCAGCAACAGCCTTGGCATGGAGCTGGCCTTCTGTGGCCAGAAAGTCCTGAGATATAACCAAGGTCCCAGAGCCACCTCCACTTCACTGGACCCAGGAGCTTTGTCAGGGCAAAGAGGAGCCGGACAGCAAGTTGCCCAATCTTCCCCCATGACAGTCCCCAGAGGGATGACAGGAAGGGTGCGCTGATGAGGAACATGATGGAAAATTAGTAGCCCCAACCTGTCTGACAGCTCCAACCTGCCTGGCAAGTGTCGTTTTGGCAGAGCGCTTAGTTCCCTATTTCTAACCTCATGCTCAAAGGGCAAAGCCAGCAAGTGGTGGAGCCAGGCAGGGCTGCCAGGCCCCAGCTGTGCTGAGAAGAGGTCCTACCTACTCCTCCTGCCTAAGGGCTCCAGCTCTACTGAGCCCACCCATTCTCCAGCGCAGTCAGATCACTTGCAAACAGAAAAAACACTTTACCATGAAGGGACAACTAGCAATTCTACAGCAATTGCTTAAATGCTCGGAAATATCTTCACTTCTGGGCACAAGCAAGAATTTATCAGGTACAAAGTGTTTTAAAGGGATATGCACGACAGCCTCTGCTTGTGTTACCTAGGGAGCAGGATGTGGCCACAGAATCACTTTGGCTGGAAGTGACCTTTAAGATCATTGAGTCGAATCATTCCCCCAGCACTACTAGGGCACCACTAAGCCATATCCCTCAGCACCACATCTCCATGGCTTTGAAACCCCTCCAGGGATGGTGACTCCATCTGGGCAGCCTGAGACAGGACTTGACAGCTCTTGCTGGGAAGAAATTGTTCCTCATGTCCAACCTGTACCTCCCCTGATGTGACTTAAGGCCATTTTATCTTGTCCCTGAGAGAAAAGACCAACCCCACCTGGTTCCCACCTCCTTTCAGGGAGTTGTTGAGAGTGAATTCTCCCCTGAACCTCCTTATCTCCAGGCTAAACAGTCCCAGGTCTCTCACCAGCTCCTCACAAGACATGCTCTAAACCTTTCACCATCTTTACTCCCCTTCTTTAGAGCTCTGCATTGTGGCTCTCCTCCTCATTGGAAGTTCATCCACAGCACTGGGAACCCTCCTCAGCCCCCAATTAAATTCTTACCCTCTTAAGCACCAGGAACCACAGATCGTGGTTTTGGATCTGCTTTTCCAGCATGCAAGGTCCCACATGAGTCAGCACTGGGGGAGCTGGTCCCCCCGAGATAAAGTGAGGTGGACATTCCTGCTCACAACAAACCTGCTGACAGAAGGTGCTCAGAGGGCTTGTGCCTGCACTCCACATTTAAGGCATTCTATATCATGAGGAATCAGCCTGGATGGGAAGGTTGGAAGAGGTGTTTTCTGGATTTGGGACAAAATGCAGTTATTTCCAGTTTGCTGCAAGTCAGGAAAGCCAAAGCATTTGGAAAGAAAACCAGGCTGCTGGAAAAGCCTCCAGCAAGGTGCTGCATTAGCTTGGCACCCTCTCTCCAGGCATCTACCACATACACCCCAGGAGCAGCCAGAGATGAGGCTGCAGGAGCAACTCACGAGCCAGAGAGCCAAGCTGCCAACAACAGAGATACAGAGCCAAGGCACCAACAATTCATCATCAACACTGCTGTTGAACAAGCTTCTGACTCCTCTTCCCACGGATGAGCACAGGGGTGTTTGGACCCAAAACCACATGCACAAACACGCAGCCATTGGAAACAGTCGGCAGGCAAGTTACTGGCTAACAACGCTCTTCTAAGTGCTCCTGTTACTTCCTCACTCTGGGTTGGTTTGTTTGGGAGTTGGTTTGGGTTTGTTGTTGGTTTTTTTTGTTTATTTTTGCATTAGTGCCACCTATTTTTGTTACAACACTCAGAGATGAGAGAGTTTACAGTCTTATAAATACACAGGTTTCAGAACTGTGCTGACAGATGCTTTTTAAGAAAAATAAGTTATCAGACCAAGCATGTCCCTGTCTCTTATTTGTAATTAACTTCCACACACGATTCTTGGCAGCAGGGATCCGGAAGCTGAGCACAGAAACCTGATGCGTGTTTCCCTGAAAACACTGGTGCCAGCACTTCACCACTACCCAATATCACTTCCAGAGTGGTGGCTCTTCCCAAAAATACCCCAACATGACCAAACCTTCCCTGCCTCTCAACTTTCAGAGACTTACTCCTCACTATTGTCAGTTCCAGTCCCAATCCAGCAAATCACTTTACTGGCCCTGGGTGCCATTGAAATATCCTGCCAACTTCCTACCTAAAGCCTCAAGTGCCTTCTTAAAGGTTCTTTTGTAACGGAGATAATTTTCTAACGGGTCTGCAGTGCCAGACAACTTGCTGGCAGCACACCCCTGCATCTAGGCGAACACAGCCACTCCCGTGCATCATCTTTTGCATTTGAGTGAATGAAACATTCACTGCATAACCAGTTTCCAGAGATTAAGCTTTTCCCTTTTAAAGACTGTGTGTAAAAGAAATGGAAAGAGAAAAAAGATGAAAGTTACCCTTCTTGGACAATAGGAGGCATTGAACTCGTCACCAATGCGTCGCAGCTCCTGTGCAATCCAGATTTCGGGCTGTAGATCTTCTGCTAGTGAGTGAGACTGCCACCGAGATGCTGCAAAAAAAAAAAAACCAACAAAAAAACAAAAAAACAAACCAGAGCATTTCACACAGGTGAGCAACAAAATACCCCAATAAATACTCTCAACTTGGTGAGACTTGATGGACTACTACTATTATTATTATTATTACTAATTTCTTTTAAAATACAGTTTCCAAGAGTTGTGTGAGTGCTGGGCTGCAAATGGAAGATGACTTGTTGCCTAAGATGTGTGTCACAGGACAAGCTTTTATTCATTTCTATTTTCATATTATTATTAGGTTTTAAGTCATTCTTTTTTATTATAGGCTTCGCTTAGGAGCATCTTCTTTGGTGTACCCAAGCTCTGGTCCTCTGTGGGAAAGCTGAGCTGCCACACCACAATTTCTTTCCCTAACAAAACCTTCTCTTCCCCTTCTTCCGAAATTATCTTCTCTTGCAGGCACAACAGCACCTCCTCCTCGAACCTTAAAACACAAAAAAACCCCAACTCTGTCTAGATAGTTTAATAAAATTCTCAGTCCTTCCCCTAACAGCTCTGAGTACACAACAGGACAAGGAAAACTCTTGGTTTTGTAGCACTGACATCCACATATGGATTTGTATACCAAGAAATCCCATTTCCAGCCAACTGAAGGACTTTGTAGCCACTGGAGGGAAGCAGGACACCTGCCTCTCAAACAGCATCTTCCTGCACCTCAGTAGAATATAAACCCAGCACAGGAAAATTGGGCTGGTTTGCATGAGATTAACAAAAATAAAACAAAACAAAACAACAACAAACAAACTAACCGACCAAAAAAAAAAATTAACTGAAGAGTTAATCTATCAAATAATTTCAGACTTCTTTTGAAGGAGTCAACTTGTAATCCTCCTAACAGCATGAAGAAAAAGGAGCAGCCTGTGATCCAAGTAGGACCCTGTACTGCACCTGTGTACTGCCACCTCCTTCCCCTCCAGCCAACCCAAGGGCATGATCTCAGAAAGAATTTCAGCCTTAAAGGAAAAAAAACAAACATAAACAAAACCAAAACCCAAAACCAGCAACAGAAAAATACACACCAAAAACCAATCAAAAACAAAACAAAACCAACCCCACACAACTCAAACTCCAACAACATCAACAAAAAAAACCAAACCACTGCACAAAACAAACCAGTGTTTTGGCATGACAGCTTAGAAGGAATCACAAGGGAATAAAAATTGCTTTTGCTTCCAATTTCAAAATATTCAAAGGATTACTGGGGCACTAAAAACCAAACAACAACAACAAAAAAATCCCAACCTTAAAATAAAAGCCTGGCTCCAATTTAACTGGAAAATACATTTCTGAGCCAAGCTCACTCTGCGATCCGTTTTGTTTTCACGCTGTAGTAGCGCAGGAGTACCCGCCGCCTGCCTGGGACAGCCCCGGCTATTTTCCTCTCTGGTGAATGAAAGCTGGAGCAGCCCTCGCGATACTACACCTCGGGGCTCTGGGAACACAAACAGGATTTTCGCCGGGGCGGGGCAGCCATCCAAAATCCCAACAGCAGCCGTCACCAGAGCCAGCCCTGAGCTGTCCTTCCCAGCAAGAGTAAAGCGACGCGAGAAAGAAAACAAGGGAGATAGGACAGAAAGGTGAGAGGAAACCCAGGGATGCAAAGAAAACTGTGTCAGGGAAAAAGTACCTTCTCTATCCTTTCCACCAGTTTCTCCATCTTTCACCCTCCCTCTCCCCATTTTTTCCCCTCCTTTCTCCATCTTTTTTTTTGCTCTTGTTCACCATCCTTTATTTTACCACCTTTCTCCATCCTTTTGCTCCCCACTCAATCTTCTCACCTCCCATCTTTTCTCTACCTCTTCCACCTTTCCACCACCTTCTCCATCCTTTTCCATCCCCTTCTCCCCCCTGCCCTAGCATTGCACCCAAGAGCTGATGCACTCAAGAGATCAAGGCTGGGGTTAGTGGCTGAGAGCGAAATCAGGCTGAGGTTTTCATAAAGGACTTTCTGTGGTGCTGCCAAACAGCACTGTCAAAAGGGTCCAGTCATAACTGGTCCAAAAACCAGTCAGAGGTACTTTCAGGGGGAAGGGGGTGGGGTGGGGGGCCAGTCATACTGCAAGTCAGCACCCAACAGTGACAGTGAGATTGCTGCCGTAGGGATGGGGACAAACTGAGAGGCCACCAACACTCCTGAGGTGTCTGCAGCTTGCTCTACATCACAGGATGCTCCAGCCAAGGACCATAAGGACAAGGATGCCTTCCTTGCTCAGAAGGGGGGAAAAGAAAACCAACAAAACCAACCCCAAACTGCACCTCCACCCCCTGAGCTTGGCCACCCAAACAGCTTCAGAGGAACTACACATGAAGCTTAGCAAGAAAACAGTAGCATCTCCAAAACAAGAGCAATGAGAACACCACCAGCTTCTTGGTTCAAGGGCCCCCTCCTAAATTCACCCACTACATCCACAGGACCCCCTTTGTGGGCAGTGAGAGGTTTGCAATGCTGCTCTCTCCTCTTCCACAGCACAAGAAAATACACGGGATTGTACAGCAACAGGAAAACCCATTTGCAGAGCACTTACATGAACCCACTCCTCATACAACCCAAGCCCCCATGTGCAAACCCTCCTGTGCCTTGAGGCAGAGCTGACCTTTCCAAGAAAATTATCAAAGACTTCAAATACTGGTCTGAGGGTCACAACACTCCACCAAAGGGTGAGTTTCTTGTCTTGGGTGACTTTATGGTGGATCAGGACCACCATCACCCTTGACATGTTCGTCTGCAAAACGCAAGCTCCTCTTATTCCTCCTGGCATAGATGAATAATCTCACCCTTGCTTCTCTCCTATTCAAGTCAAAATCATCTTCCCAGATTCACCAATCAACCTTCCCACACCCCACCCAAGAACAGCCCTTCACTGATTTCATGGAATCTCAGCATCATTCTGGTTGGAAAAGACCTTCAAGATCATCAGTTAGTCTAATTTACCCAAAACCGAGCTTTAGAGGGGACCAGCTGAACCCCCTTGCACTGTCAGAGAAGCTAGACTACCCAAAGCATGGCTGACCACCACTGCCCACACCAGGAACAACCATTTCTCCAGCAATCAGCCCTCACTTGCACAACCAAAGACATCCTGCAATTCCCTGGGACAACCTCCACCTTTTTTTGTCTAGCAGCTTAATTATTATTTGGGCTGTCACTACCAAAAACTTCAGGGAAGATTTCATGAGGTTCAGAAGAGACAGCTTCAGGGCAGAGCATGGAGCTCACTTTGCTCCACCAGCCTTGGACAGAGTCCACTGCTGCCCATGGGAGAGGCTGAGAGTGCCTATCACATACAGACCACTCCTGCTTACAGGAAATGTCTGTTTATTATTATTATTATTATTATTATTATTAAAGGTCACTTGCTTATGCCTCCTTGAGCGGCTCTCCATCTCAGTTTGCAGCCCAGCAAGATAGATAAAAATTGGTGCATAAAAACACAAGAAGATACCCTACGATTCCTTGCAAAAGGACCAGCCTGTTTCTGCACAGAAAACCTATCAGCACACATCCGGACAGACACTGCCACACATGGGGGCTGAGGGCAGAGCCACAGCCCTTTCCCAGATCCCTCAGCTGGGGATAAAACAGCTCTGCACTCTCAGCTTTTGACCATAGATGAGGGTCTCGTTTAAGTAATTCAATTGTTTTTGTTTTGCTTATAGCTGTTTAGGATGATGCCCCTGGCAACAAAACAGAACAAACCCAGCAGTTCAACATCCTACAGCGAGGCAAAAAGCACATCAGGAAAAAAAAAAAAAAAAATAGGGAAAACCAATTCACTGGCTGCAGCTCTCCCCACTGAGGAACTCCAGCATGCTTGTGCCTGGCTGGGCCACGCATGTTTGGGTTGTGAAACCTGCATTAAGCTGCAATTACAGCAATAATGTCAGAAAAATCTTTCCTAAGGGCATATTACAGTAAGCCCTCAGCAGCTGTAACCACATCCATTAACTGAAGAAAAAAACCCAAGAAAACGCATCTAAACAACAAAAAAGATGATGTTTTGATCATGTAAAGGTTGCAGTCAGTGTTTGTTATCCCCCACAGAGCACTGCCATTGCTGTACCTGCCTCACTTCCACCTTCCCCCAGTTTCACCCAGCAGAAGTCAAAAGGTTTCCTCCAACTTAGAGGAATTCATGATGATATGAAAAAGGCCACTGCAGGATAGCTTTGGCAGCTTCAGCAGGCACGTTTTCCCCACCGCTAGAGGCTTCCAACCCGGCTTTACCTGGTGAGTCACATGTAAACACCCACCTGACCACCCCAGTGTTCAGGGTTCACCAAAATGGGGTGGGGTGGGGGAGTTGCACGAGACCCAGCACATCGGATGCTGTGTGGCTTCTGGAGGGAGAAACGGTAGGAAAATAAAACAAACTGAGCGAGGAGTTGCTTACCTCACACAAACTCTGGCAAAAAAAAGCAGCACAAAAAAAGCCCTGTGAGAAATGAGCCCTGACCAGGAATCTGATTATGCTCCCTTCTCCTCAAGTGGGGACTGATCCATCCCAGAAAAGAATAAAAATAATAGTAATAAAAAAGTGCTGGACAACGGGGTGTTCCCCAGCAGCACATTTGCCCAGTGGGCCTGGCCAGCTTACAAAAATCCCACACTCCTAGCTGCCTGGGCAAGTAGCCAGCCCAACAGTCCTGAAGCAGCCACATTTGTCACAAATCATCTGGCTTGGCCCCACATCAGCCAAGTTGCCCACTAAAAGCCCGAAGCAGCTGAGTTGCACCCCAGGAGTCCTAAACTGGCCGCGTTGCCTCAAATCACCAGTCACCCCCCAAGAGCCACAAAGCAGTCAGGCCACCCAAAATCAGCTGGAATGCTTGCTAAGAGTCCTGATGTAGCCAGGTCGCCCCAAATCAGCCAGGTGACCCACCACCAGCCCTCCACATGCCCCACAGATTGTCCCGCCAGGACCTTGAGCTGGTGCCAGGGCATTTCGCAAGTACGCCGCAGGTATGGCGGGTGCTGGGGCAGGGCTGCAGCAGGGAGAGTGTCATCGCAGGGGTGCTCAACCTGTTGGTGGCATCCCGAAAACCTGCGGGTGGGATACAGGAGGTGTTGCCAGCTAGAAAAAGGCTGCGTTACAAAGGGAAAGCCCAAACACGTCAAGGAGTGGAAGTGTTGGTGGCTGGGTACGGGGCGACAATGTCCCCAACAGACGGTTTGAGGCACCCTGTGTAGCACGGTTTGGGGCACCCCGAGTGTCACGGCGTCCCACGTCCCACGTCCCGCGTCCCCTCGCCCCTCCACCACCTTACCCATGGCGCTGAGGCAGTGGCTGAGGGCCTGGCAGGGTGGGCTGGGGGTCTGCGTGGCCTTGTCGCAGCTAAGGGGTGCGGGGCTGCGCTCGGTGTCGAAAGAGAAGTACCCGCTGGAGGAGCGCGACAGCAGCGGAGACCTCCGTACGAAGATAAAGAGCGGGGAGCGGGTGGCGAAGGGCCCGGGGCTGGCCGGGGCTGCCCGCGACGGAGGCCCCGCCGCGGCGGTAGCGGAGCAGCCGGGCAGAGCGGCGGGAGCGCCCGGGCGCAGCTGCTGCGCGGCCGGGCCCGGCCCCTCCACCGCCGGCAGCCTCCCGCCCTCGCCGCCGTCGCGCTGAGCCTTCACCTCGGGGGGTTGCTTGGCCATCGGGGCTACCTGCGGAAAGGCGAGCGGGAACGGCATGAGAAGCCAAGGAACTGCCGCCGGCGGCCCCGGCCCGCCCCCCCCGCCCGGCCCCATTGTTCTACCGAAAGTGCTGAGGCTGCAGCTCCGCGCCACCGCCCGGCCCTGGCCCCGCCACCATCACCCCCTTCTCCGCTCCGCTCCCTACTCCCCAGTCCCCCACTCACGGTGCTCTCCCCGCCGGCTCCGGCGGAGCGCCCGGCCGCGGGGTGAGCGACGGTGGCGGCCCTGCGCCTGCCCCGGACCCTGCGCCGTCTCCGCCTCAGCTGCCGCTGCCGTCCCCGCCCCGTGTTTACAGCGCCCGCACAACACGGACCGCCCCGACCGCCAGACCGGCCGGCCGCCCGCCCGCCCCCGGCCCGGCCCGCCCCTCCCCGCCCCGCCCCGCCCCAGCCGGGCCGGCGAGCTGAGAGAGCGAGCAGGATGGGGCTCCGGGTTCTCAGCGCTACCCCTGCGCAGCCCCGCTGTAAACACCGACCCGGGCTCCCCGCGGAACTGTGCGCTCGCATCCTGGCACAATCTCCCGTGAGCACACCTTCACATCTTCCTCTTGCACCCTACACACCCTTGTCACGTTCACACCCTTGCACTGTGCACACACCTTCATGCGACCCCCTTGCACTGTGTGCTCGCACCTTTGCATATAGCCCTTCCACTCTCCACCTGTACTGTGCACTTGCACCTTTACACTCCTCTTAAATTCATACTCTTACACAATCCCCTCGCACAGTTCACACACTTTCACATACCCTCCTTGCACTCTGCATTCACACCTTTACATACACCCTTGTGCCCTGTGCACTCAAACCCTATACAACCCCTCCTTGCACTATGGACATACACCTTTACACACCCCTTGTGCACTCACACCCTTACACTCTCCCCCCTTGCACTCTGCATTCACATCTTTATACCATGCACCACAGGCACACCCCTTACATACATGTGCTTGCACTGTATATACACACCTTACACACCCCTATGCACACCTACTGTACAGACACCTTATGCAATCCATGCTCTGTGTGCACCAGCCTGACATCCATGGGCTTTCTCTGCACACACATTACACATGCCTGTAAAAGCTCCTTGCACACCCCACCAGTGCACTCCACACTCCCCATGTCCCCTTTAAAAAAAACCCTCCTTGCACCATGCAGATGCCCCATTCTTTGCACCTCCTGATGCACACCTTGCACTGTGCACACACACACACAGACACACATACACATGCACACCCCCCTGCTTTGCTCCTACCTCAACACCAGGTGCTCATTGTCCCTCCCACTATCCTGAGGCCAGTGGCCCCTGCAATCAGTGTCACCCGGCAGCACCCAGTTTTACCGAGGAAGAAAAAAACCCAACAAAACAACATAGAAAAAAAATACCCAAACCCAAAGCTGCCAATGCCAGCAGGCTCCTTTGCGATATGTTTTTCATGAACAATCACAATATTATTTTGTGGTGACTAACTCAAACCTGCACCCTGGCAGCCAGGAGCTGGCAACCACAGCTTCCTCCGGCCCCATCGCCCACGCTGGGGAGCAAGATGTGGCAGAGAATGATGAAATGTCTTCCCCAAAAGAGTTGTGACTGCCTCAGGCTGCTCAGGGCAGTGGTGGAGTCCCCACCCCTAGAGGGCTTTCAGAGCCATGAAGATGTGGTGCTGAGGGACGTGATAAAGTGGTGCTGTGGTAGTGCTGGGGAAAGGTTTGACTCTATGATCTTAAAGGTCTTTTCCAACCAAAATGATTTAATGATTCTAAGCCACATCTCTCATGTTGACTTGTGTGAAACTCAAGGACAGAGTCTGCTTCAACATTCAGCCCTTTTGTGAGCTCAGCTCTGCAGGGAAAAGACCTGGAGGTCCTGGTGGACAAGAAGTTCACCATGAGCTAGCAACATGCTCTCATGGCCAAGGCCAATGGTCTCCTGAGATGTATTAAGAAGAATGTGGCCAGCAGGTCAAGGTTCTCCTCCCTCTACCTTGCCCTAGTGAGGCCACCTCTGAAGCACTCTGTCCAGTGCTGGGTTCTCCAGTTCAAGAGAGACAAGGACCAGTAGAAGTAGGAGAGAGCCCAGCAGAGGCTCCAAAGATGCTGAGGGGCCTGGAACATCTCTGTGCAGAGGAAAAGCTGTGAGATCTGGGGCTGTTTAACTGGAGAAGAGGGGATCTGATTAATGCTGATCAATAGCTAAAGTGTTCCCGGGAAACAAGGGGTGGGGACTGACTGTTGTCAGTGGTGCCCAGCAACAGGACAAGGGGCAATGGGCACAAACTGGAACACAGGAGGTGCCACATGAGCAGGAGGAGAAAATTCTTTGCTGTGAGTGTGGCAGAGCCTGGCTCAGGCTGCCCAGAGAAGTTGTGGAGACTTCTTCTCTGGAGAGATGCCAAACCCACCCCAACACTTCAATCCTGAGCACCCTGCTCTAGGTGATCCTGCTGGAGCAGGGGGGTTGGACAAGATGATCTCCAGAGGTCCCTTCCAACCCTCACAATGCTGGGATCCTGTGAGGCCATAAACACCCTTAGAGAAGCACAGATGTCCAACACTTTTGCTGACTTCAGGGGTGGCTGGAGACATTCACCTTCCTCCACTATAAGGTAAGGGAGTATTATCAGGGAAATGAAAATAAGGCCCCAGTGCCTTGAGGAGACCCAGCAAAGCTGTTCTAGCCGAGATCTCAGCAAAAGCAGCCTGTGGTGCTTGGGGACATCTTGTCCCACAGCTGTCACCACAAGGGTGTGCCTTTATCAGCCAACGATGGGGCTCTTCTGCCCTGCCGCTGCCACCAAGGGCACTGCCACTGTCAAAGACAGGCTGCAAACCTTTGGGGAAATATCTCTGGTCCCACCTGGCCTTGGAGGGGCTCATTAGCCCAAATGAATTCTCCTTACTGCTGCTGAGGTCACACAGTGCTTGAGCACCTGGATGATAAATGTGCTTTGGCTCCTGGGATGACCTTGCTCTCCATGATGGATGCTGCTCTGTCTACTGGCACCACTCTGCCACCATTCCTTTCTCTAGCTGGTTTGGAGAGAGCTGGGGCCACCTTCTCCCAGAGCCTTGTACTGGGCTTGTAAACCATTTCTCACAGTAGGTCCCAGAGCTGAAACCCCTATGTCCAGCCCCAAAAAGGCTGTGTCAGTCTGATGTGCTAGTCCTGCCTGCTGTTAGAGCATCCCTGGCCACCCTCCCAGCAGCCACTCCAGCACTGGCAGCTTGGTTCCCATCCTCTTTGTGCCTCTCTGATGTGACAGGAAGGAAAAGGAAATGTGTAGGAAAAAAAAAGAGGTTTGTGCCTCCTTCTCCAGCCCTCTGGCAGTGGTACTTGTGGCTCTGCAATGAACCACCTTCTTCCTGAATGTTTCTCTGGGATTCAGGAGCCACCAAAGCCCTGTTAGGGACCATGGAGCATCCTAGGGGATACTGTTGGGCAGTGGCAGAGCCTGGGGGGGGGGGGGGGGGGTTTGGGTGGGGCCTTTTAGGGGGGCTGGGGGGGGGCGGGGGGGGGGGGGCTTGGGGGCGGGGGGGGGCTTCTGCAGGTTGGGTTACGGCGCTGGGCTGGGGGGGGGGCGGGAAGGGCGCCCGCCTGCCTGTTGGGCCGGCGGGTGCGGGTG
>JAOEGS010008321.1:0-12108 GCA_025447755.1 Corythornis vintsioides
ATTACCTGAATGTAAAAAAAGACACCACAACTCCTAGTATCTCCTAAGTGGGAAAGTTAACTACAGAGACTCTCTCTCTATATATATAATATACACATAAAAATGTAGTTAGAACAAATCCTTTGGGGTGTTTTCATTAATTAATTTGAATTTATTATTTTCCACCCCAATAGGTTACCAGGTGCCTGGCTCAGTAAGTGGAGCTGCTCCTGCAGTTTCCCTTTTCAGGCCTGGCACAAGTTGCTGATTTACTGCAGCACGTTGCTGCGCTTGCAAAAACTAAGAGCTTGGCCCCAGCATTTGTGGTACAAAGCAGCACATTTTGCAAGCACCAGAGCCTCATCATCATTCCCTCAATGAATGCAGCCCTAATTCTGAGCTTAATTAATACTGTTATCCTAGAGAACGATGCTGCATCTAATGCTGTGCTGGCAAAACAGCCTCTTAATGACTGTGTGAGGCTCGGGGATGCTGTTCCCAGGATGGCTCTGGACCCCAAGGACTTGGCACCCAGCACTGTGCCCAAGAGCTCTGCTCCCAAGGAACAAGGGACAGGACAAGAGGAAAGAGCCTCAAGTTGAACCAGGGCATGTTTAGATTGGAGCTGAGGAACAACTTCTTCCCCTCCAGGGCTGTCCCAGGCTGCCCAGGGCAGGGATGGAGTCCCCGTGATCCCTCGAGGGGTTTCCAAGCTCTGGTGATGAGGGACATGGGGCAGTGGTGCCCTGGCAGTGCTGGGGGAACAATTGGATTCCATGATCTTCAAGGTCTCGTCCAACCGGAACGACTCTATGGTTCTGATGCTCAGACACACCCCCAGAAGGCAGCTCCAACCCCGCCCCAGCTCCCCCCATCCCTGCGGGAGCGCGCAGCCGCCGCGCCCGCACCTACCCAAGCGCTGCGCCAGGCAGGCGGAGGCGGTGTCGGAGGGATCGCCCAGGAGGGATGTGGCCACGGGGACGCTATCCTGCAAACGGAGCACAGCGGAGAACACGGCTCAGCCCCCGGCAGAGCGGCGTGGGGTCGGGGGAGACCGGGGCAGAGACGGCGGAGACCGGACAGCCACCCTCCATTCCCGCATCCCGCCCTCCATCCCTGCATCTCTGCATCCCTGCCTCCCGCCATGGCAAGGGGCCGAGGGATACTCACCCGGGGGCTGCACATGGCGACAGCCAGGCTGGCGAGGGCGGGCGCGGATCCCACCCAGAGGAAGAGCGAGTCCCGCAGCCTCATGGCGTGGAAATGCACCCGCTGCTCGCCCAGCAGCCCGCTGAAGTCGTGCAGGGCGATGCCTCCCGCAGCCACCGCCTCCTTCTCCTCCTCCATCGCCCTTTTTTCCTTGCACGGCCAGGCCGCAGCCACCAAGGCCCGATCCGGCCGGAGACCCGCCCCCGTTTGCCCGGGGAGGCGGTGCTACCGACCCGCCGGGAACTCCCCTGGTACCGGCCCCGCACACGCCCCGCCCGCAGCGAGCGCCTGGCTGCGCGGGCGCGGCCGTCGCGGGGAATACACGCACACAAACACGCACACAAACACCCCCTCACGCCGCGCACGGCACCTCCCGCCCGCCACCCACCGCAGTGGACGCACCCCCTCGGCTCCCTGCACACCCTCCGCAAAGCCATCAGCCTCTTCCCGCACACCCCCGCCACGCACCCTCTCCGTGTGCCTCCCCTCCCGAAGGTCGCAGCTCCCCGAGCGGTGCACGCTCCCGCATCCTCCCGTGCACCGGCTGCGGTGGTCGGGAGGGTCCGAAGGGCCGGGGCGTTGCGGGGCGGCAGCCGCAGCGATGGTGAAACCCCGCTAGATGGCAGGGGAGGCACGGCCGGGACACCGGGGCTCGGGAGGCTGCGGGAGCCACCGCAAAGAGCCGAGGTTTCAGGGGCTGGAGTGATGCTGTGCTGCCTGCCGGGGGAAGAGGAGGAGGAGAAGGAGGAGGAGGAAGGTCGCGGCGACCTTGGCTGCGTTCAGCTGTGGTGGTTTTCAGTGTTATGGGGGATCTCCAAAGCAAGTGACTCACGGGACTGCCAATAATTAAAGACTCTGCTTTGGGTGCGAGTGTTGTGCCCACCACCCTCTAACCAGAGCACAGCTAAACTGGTCATTTTCTGGTCATTTTTCATCTCAACGTGAGGAAAAACTTGTTTGGTGTGAGGGTGTCAGAGCCTGTCCCAGGCTGCCCAGGGAGGTTTGTGGAGTCTCCTTCTCTGGAGAGATTCCAACCCCCCTGGACACTGCACTGCTGGGTCCTGCTCTGGGTGACCCTGCTGGATGGAGCAGGGGGTGGCATCAGGTGATCCCCAGAGGACCCTTCCAATCTCTACTGGGATTCTGTGGTTGCTGAAAAGGTTTTTTCTTCCCTGTTCCCTCTGTTGCAGGTGAGTACAGGCAGCAGGCTGATGGCCGTAGGTCCTTTACAGTCAGAAACTTGTCTCTTCACATCAGGGGCAGGGTGACCATCTCTGCCTAAAGAGCAAACAATATTGGCTTTTTAATTAATTTTCCCTCTGCCTCCCATTTTGTGCATACTAATCGGAATGGAAATTTGGATTCCCAGATTCAAACCCTTCACTTTCACGCTGAATTGCCGGGGAAGGGCGAGGGGCTGCTGCTCTCCCTCTCTCCCTAAGCCTCTCTGGTTCTCCCGGCATCTGCTGCCAAGGAAAATCCTCAGCCCTGCTAATTTCTGCCCGTGCTGCTAAACCCCGGGAGGCAGCTCAGCCCGGCTCAGCTGCCGTATCCCGACATCCCACGGCATGGGATCAGCTCGGAGAGACAAGGGGGGTCTCAGGCCACCTCCTCTGCCCTACATTTGTCACTTGCTACTCGCGTGAAGCATTGTGGGATGGCTGATGGCACACTGGCTACGCCTGTGCTGCAGTGACTGGCTTGGGCTGGTCCCCAGCTCTCCCCTGTGTCCCTGCTCCACAGGCTGTCCCAGTGCTTGGCCTCCTGTGCAGACGCTGGGGCTTGAAAAATCAGCCTCTCCCATCAGCTTCTTGCAGATCCCTTCTAATTGATTTCACTGCTGTGCTTTATTTCGCTCCTCTGCACAGGGGAATAATACCCTCTCTCTTCCCTCCCTCCCTGCAGTCTACCATGAAGCTCATAAGGACCTTTGTGATGCCAGGCTAAGTTTTTGCTGTTATCAAATAAGACATTTTCCTTTCCTTCTATGAGTGAGTCATTGAAGGGACTTGCCTCAGATCCCTCAGTGTGTTTGAGACATGTGGGTTCATAGCTGCTGGACAGGAGACACTAACATGGAGTGACTCACCGCTCCCCTCGGGGGCAAGAAGAGGTTTACACAGCCAACTGGAAATCATATTTTATATGCAGATCGACTGCTGCAGGATGGAGGATCCCAAAGCAGCATACAAACACACTCTGGTGCATAACAGCCAGCAGCTGCAGTGGGATCTGCAGGTGTGATGGGCTAGCACTTACCTGCCACCACACAGGGAAGGGACCAGGCATGAAAACCTGATGGGACTAAGCTTTTGAAAGGCTGAGAAGGTGTCCTGCTTTCACTGGGACAGATTCCCAGGCCAGTCATGGCCTGCAGGTTGTTAGGAATCATTCAGGGCTGCTCTGAGTTGGCTACAGGTGTGTCCCATCCCAGAAACATCATGATTGGTATAAAGAGGGAAGTTTGCTAAGCATAGGGCTCCTTGTTCTTCCTGGAGGGGCTTCCTCACCATTCTGCTCCTGAAGATGCCTTCCTGTTTATTGTGACTGCTGTACATGCATTGGGCTGAGTATAACTTTTTTATGTTTTATATTGTTATTAGTTTGCCTGTTATGTTAAATCCATCCTCATTCCAACCTGTGGATTTCCTCCCCTTTTCCTAAACCTTCTCTGTTGTGGAGGGGCCGTTGAGTGATAGAACAGCTGCTGAGGTTTAGTCCCAGATACAGGCTAAATATAGACAGAAGGAAGGCAAAAATGAGAAGGTATTTTAAAATAGTCTCCCTTATATTGCTCAATGCTTTGATGCCCTGGGATATAGAGCACACAGGCTGCAAGGCTGGGGTGCACAACACACGCAGGGGCTGTCAGTCTGCTGCTGGCTTGTCTGCTCAGGCTGCAATGGGCTATGTCCTTTGCCATAGAAATCACTGATTTGCCACGCAGCACTGGCAGCCACGTGAACAAAGGTTTGACCCTGAAACTCAGGGTTTGAGCTCAAATCAGGTAAGGGAATGAAATTCCTTTTGGTTTTTTGGTTGTTTTGTTTTGTTTTTTTTTCTGAAAGATAGTTTGCTGTTGTCATGGCTATGGGACTTGCTGCACGTCTGGTCTATTTCTCATCTCTCTGGACACTTTCTCTTTGCTGTTGCCAGAATTTCCATGAATCTTTTCCTGCTTGGATGTAATGGTCTCTGTCATGGAGTCCCATACCCTGCAGGACGTGCCTTCACACAGCTTCTCCCTTCCTCAAGCATGCAAGTGCCTGCCTCTCAGGCTGGTTCTCCAAACAGCCACTCTCTTTCATGATTTTTTTTTTTTTTTTAAGTAATGCCCTGGGCTTTTAATTTTTCCACTTGCAAGCAAAACTAGCTGGACAAAATCAGCTTTGATTAATTTGCTTCCTCTTCCCTGGGCAAGGAGAGAGGGTAACAGGCCTGGCATTGTCCTTAGCAGCTCTTGAGTGGTCGTTTGCTCAGAGGTGTCTCAGCTCAAACCAGTCTTCTCTTTTAGCTTTTCCTTCCTGCCTTGTTGGTTTAGCAGCAAGAGTAAATACCCCACACAGGAGCTGAGCACCTGTATGCTACTAGAGAGCAGCCCAACATTGCCTGATTCATTAAGGACCAGGCTGCTTGGTCCAGACTCTCCAAGTTCATAGTGCAGCTCTTGAGCAGTGTGATTTAGATCAGGGATGTATTTGATTTCATAGCAGAAGTATGTCAGCTCCTGCTGCCATGTCTGCAATCTCTCAAAAAAAAAATTAAATATAAATAAGACTTAGCATTAGTATCATATATGATGGGTGTGTTGCCTATTCACCTGACAACAGTACAGACAAAATAGTTATGCTGTAGTATAGTTGGAAGATACCACCCTAGAAAAATGCTGTCAGAGCTCCTGTTTTTGAAGCCAAGCAGGATCCCAACAGGCTGAAGCTGTATCTTCAAAAAGCCTGTATCCTGTCCTTGAACAGCAGCTGAAAAATATCTTTTTTCTGCTGCCTCTGGGAAAGCATCAGAAATAATCTCCCTTTTCTGCCTGGTGTTAGAAAAAGCTGGGGCCAGGTGCTGGTGCTGTTGCAGAGTCCTGGGGTGGGTGTGTATGCATGAAGCCCTCTAAAGGGACATTTGCTGTGTGCTTCTCATGAAGCAAATCTAGATCAGATAAAAATTACCCCTAAATCCTGTAGGGAACCATAAAAGGGAAAATAGGAGGAGAAAGAAGGACAAAGGGACTCGTTGCATTTGGGAGTGCCACCTTTGGTTAATGGATGCAGGATCTGAACCATCCTCTGTGGAAATCATTTGAGAAACCACCTGTGAGCTGAAGACAAAGCTGATGATGATGATGATGATGAGCTTCACTTAGCAGCTGCCCAAAACGCTGCAGTGTGGGCTCCTGGGTTACTGCTGGCTGGATTGCTCACGTACCTGCATCCCCACCCGTGTGAGGATGGGGATTCCATCCAGCACCAGGAGAAGAAAGGAAAGGCTGGAAGCAGCTTTTTCATCTCTGCCGGCCTGTTCCGGCTTGGCGAGGAGGCTTCCAGCTCCAGCACAGCAGCTGATCAAAGCCTTTGTGCAAACCCTGCCACGGGGAGGGGACTGTGCCCTGGCACAGCGGAGCTCCGCGCCGCCCCCCCAGACCCTGCTTGTCTCGGTTGCAAGCTCCTGGCACCCGGAGCATCTCCCTCCAGGACGGGGGAGCAGCTGATGCTGTGGAGAGGGACATCTTTCCAAGCGTTTTCTTTCCCCAGTAAGCAGAGGTTTAATACACATAGGAGTGAGCTGGGGCAATGTAATTTTTTTTTAGCTTTCAAAATACTTATTTCCTTTGCCGTCTTCTGAGAGATGCCTATCGGGGGCACCTGATAAGATCTCTTACCATGCGTTCGCACACCTCTGATTCTTGCAGAGGAGAGGAAGCGTTAACGAGCTGACAGAAAGCTCTCCCTTGCAGCACCGCCAGCCGCAATCCTGCTGCGGGGGGAGAGAGCGGGGTGGTGGCTGAAGACCTTGGGGGAAAAAAAAAATAAATAAATCGCTTTGTTCAGTCAGGTTACAAAGATTCCCGCTTCCCTAACACGCCAAATCCTCCGGCAGGGGATTCGCTAGAACCTCGACCTGAGAAGGATACGGGGCGGCGTGATGCTGTCGGGGTTTCAAGGGCGAGTCCTTGGGGTGGGAAGGAGAAATGTTGAACCGAGGGGGATCAGAGCAGAAAGAGGAGTGTTTGCTGCTCCTGTGGCTTCTGTGTCGCTGCGGTTCCAGACCCCGACCTGATGGCTGCAAATGAGGGTCCCACGATGGTTTTACCCTCTGGCACTGTCATTTGCAACCAAATCCTCCAACGAGGAAAATTTGCCTGATCTCGGCTTAGCCTGAAACACACACACACAGGAAAAAAAAAAAAAAAAAAATCCTGCTTAGGAAAGAAAGAACTAAGAGTCGATTTCAAGAGTAACTCAGAGGAGCAAGTGACTATTTTCTTTCATGCCTTGCTCTTTTGCATTCACTGAATTTGTTCCACATGAAAGTAGAAACAGCTGCATCAGCACCAGCACTAAGGCTGGAACCTTATTAATATTTATGCCTGGAAAGCAGAGCACAGAGGAATCAAAATGCCTTCCCGCCACTGAGCTGGGGACCCAGTACAGCTTCTTGCGAGTGGATTTATTAGAGAGCAGATCAATTTCTCATCACCCCAGTACAGAAAAGCTGCCCTTCACCTCCTACCTGCTCTTTCCTTCTCGTTGTTCAATAGTTTTCTAATTAGGGAAAGCATTTATCATCTCTCTTTTACACTTCTGTGCTTTATATTCTCATCACCGTCACAATAGTCGGTACTTGAATTATTATTTGCTTATAGGAGGGCACACCCATAAGCCTTCATGTGAATGAGATCAAAGGAAAAACGCAGTGACAGATCCAGCATGTGCTGGGAGGACAGAGTTGATGTGACATGGCAGATGCACATGAAAGGTGTTGTGTGGTGCTGGGGTGTCCCTGCTCCCCTGGGTGGGCTGGTGTGGGGCTACTGATGATGGTGTGGCCACCCCGGACACATGCTGCCATCAGCCCTGGGTGCTGTGGCCTGTAGACAGCTTGGCTTTGAATGCTGGGCACAAAAGGGCAGAGGCTGGTGTGCTGCCCAGGTGGGTGTGGGCAGATGGAGGAGGGCTGGACATTGCTGCTCCCATGGAGGCATCCTCAGTGTGCTGCAGTTTTTTGCTGCATCCCTGCTTGCTTTCTTTAGAATCTCATAGAATCACTGGATTGTTTTGATTGGAAGATACATTTAAGCTCATTGAGTCTGACTGTTCCCCCAGCACTGCCAGGGCACTACTGACCCGTGTTCCTCAGCACCACAGGGTGCTTGGAAACCCCTCCTTCTCTCCAGGCTCAACAAGCCCAGGTTCCTCAGCTGCTCCTCCCCATACTCCTGCTCCAGACCCTTCCCCAGCTCTGTTGTCATTCTCTGTCCACCCTCCAGCCCCTCAGTGTCCTTCTTGTACTGAGGTGAGGGTCTCGCAGCTTTCAGTGCTGGTGTTGGTTCTCCCCTGTCCTTGAACTACTGATAATCATGTTCCTATAATCCTACCTCTGCATTTGCACCTTTCCTCACTGGGCAAGACTCATATATTGCAGCACCCTGCCCATCAGGGTATGGAAAGAGGAGATGCCATTCTCAGGCTTTCAGGCATAACTCAAGGTCTTTAAGTCATTCATGTCCCTCCGAGAGGAGCTACAGACAAGAACATAACCCACGAAGTAGGATATTGAGCCATGGGATGTTTTCTGCAAGGAAAAGCTAGTTTCTCTGTAGGAAAATGTTCCTAATGACACACAGACTGTGCTCCAGGACATCACACAAGTGCACATTCCTCCTGTTATGAAGTACAATGCCCCAGCCCTTCCCCTGGGCCCTTGGGGGGGTCTTTTGTACCCTGCAGAGGGGTTGGGATTTTCCCTCAGTGACACTTCAGTGGCTTATAGAGAGAGGCTGTGCCAGTGATCACACCAACCTTGGAGCTGGGGGGGTGGGAACCACGAAAGCGAGGGGGGAGAGGATACATTGGATAAAACTGGGTTGATCCTCTTGATCTTCATTAAACAAACTCTTGACTGAGGTCACCTTATTCCTCCTCTCTCCCGGCCGGTGAGGACAGCTCAGTAAGCACCTTGTGAGCTGGCATTTCACCTGCCAGGCCCCTGTTGCTGCTCTCCCCTGGCCACGCTGCTTTGGAAAAGCCTGGGAAATCTGCAGGGCGAGTGAAAATGTTGCAGGCAGTTTTTTTTTTTTTTTTTTTGTTCCTTTCTTTTTCTTGCAGCTCGTTTCTGCCAGGGGTTTAAAGGGGGGTGCTGGTTACCCGGGAGACTGGGGATGGAGGAATCCAGCCAGGGCCGGCCCCAGGGCTGGGGCAGGGCTGTGCTGACAGACACACCGATGTGAGGCAAATACAGAGAGGGCAGAGGCACCAGCCACCAAGAACTGAACAGTTCCTTTTCCTGGAAGTTATTCACAATAAGCCACGATGAACCTTTGGGAAACCCTCTGTGGCAGAAGCTCACCTTTGAATTAAAGCTGGACCTTGTCTGAAATCTCTTGAAGTGATCTGAATCGCTGCTGTTTGCTCCTAAAGGGTCTTGTCTAGGAGCTGCAGCAAAGCTAGACCTGTGTTTCTTCCCTCATCCCTCAATAATCCAGCTGTTTATTTCAGAAATAAATATTTCACATTGTTGGGTTTTTTTTTTTTCTCTTCCAGCCTCAACAAGTTCTCTACAGAAGATACATATGAGTTGCATCACCCCTCACCCCCTTCAAAAATATGAATAATTTATTACAAGATAAAGCAGTTGGGGTGGGTTTCTTTCCTCCAATGTTAATAATCTGTTTCCCTTGAATTGGATTTTAAAATGGCTTCCTTTGAAGCCTCAAGCTGTCAGGCACGAGCTTAACGTAGGTATGGAGGATGTGTAAATTCAGCTGCTCCCTTCTCACGCTGAAGCAGCAATAACGCTTCTAGTAAATAACTAATATTCACTGCACAGCACGCAGGATAGTTGGAAATAACAGCAGCGAGCAGCGATGGTACCTGTATTTTGCACCAGCTCTGGTGTAACCGAGTTTTGCTGCAACAGCGTTGCCAGGAGCACACCCACCGCAGCCATGGGAAAGTCTGGCATCACCTGGAGCAGGCAGAGGTCCGCCGGAGCCGCTAAGCCACAAGTTATTTTTAAACGAGTAATTAGAGATGTGGATGTTGATTGTGCAGTTAGCACGCCACAAAAATTGTTCACTTGGAATTAAAGCCGCACATTGTTTGCAAAGCGTAGTCAACCAAATAATTAAATTGCTCCTGGCTTAGACCAGTAAAAACAGATTTCACGGGGAATGCAAGTGAGCAGATTGATTTTTTTTTTTTCTCAAAATCGCTATCAAGAGAGACAAACCCGAGAGTGTTCTTTCTAGCATCCCTTTTTGGAGCTGGGACGCCCGTTCCCCGTCAGACGAACAAAAGAAAGGTGTGGATGCTTTGGCACGTCAATCAGAGGAAACGGGGCTGCTCTGCAGAGAGCCTTGGAAGGGTGGGAACCCAGATCTAGAGTGATCTATAGGCAGGGTTATCGATCTGCGTAAACCAGGTTAGAAAGATTAGCGGGATCGGCACATGGATAGAACAAAGGAAAGTGGCTATTGAAGAAAAATGGCTTGGAAATGGCGATGAATTTTAATTTGCATCTCTAGAACAGCTGCAGCCTTCATCCAGTGGGTGACTGAGGTGGGGTACCGCCCGGTGCTGGCTGCGGGGGTCCCGCCTGCTCTTGCCGGGGGTCTGGGCATCCTCCCAGGGTAGCCGCACCCTCCCATCGCGACACAGATACACAAACCGGGCTGCTGGAGAATAAACCGGGGAAAGCATCCCTGGAGCGCACGTGTTCCAGCCTCCCTTGTCGTGTCTTGTGTGTGTCCCCGCAACCCCCTTTCACCCCCTTTCCTTTCTTCATCCCCTCAGCGTGTGTAAATCCGCGACGAAGCGACAAAGTGCCGCGAGTCTGCAAGACCCGATAGATGCGGGGCGAAGGGAGAACACCTCCCGCAAAGCTCCGGGCCCCGTGTATTGTCTGGAGGAGGGTGGCTGTGGCCGCAGCCCGACCGGGGACATCGCGGAGCCACTCGCTTTCCTAGAGAGCAGCTCTTGGCTCAGCCCCGGGGACTCAATCCGACCTTTCCAGGCGGAGAAAGGGAAACGGCGCTGGGCACCGGGGTAGTGCTGGGGGGCGGCTGGATATAGGGCAGGGATGGCGGGCGAGAGGTTACACGGAGGAAAACCCCCCGCGACGAGCCGGGGGAAATGGACCGGGTGAGGGTGCGGGGGGCTCCTGACGGCCGGTGCGGGCCTCCGGAGGCAGATGGGCGGCGGTCTCGGTGATGCCGAGGGGTGCGCGGTGCCCCTGCGGGGAGGGGAGTCTCCCGCCAGCGCCGTGTGAACGGAGGCACCGTCGAGGGGCGGGGGGCGGCGGCCGCTCCCCCCCTCCCTCCTCCGCGGCACCGCCCGGTGCTGCGGCAGGGAAAGCAGCTGGTCGCGGGGAACAAAAGGCTGCGGCAGTGGCCGCGGGAGGGCGGAGGGACGTCGGCTGCCCGCAGCGCGGTGGCGGTGCCGGTTGATGCACAGCCGGGGTGGAACGGCCGCTCCGCCGCCCCTTTGTCCCGGCTGTCAGCGGAGCCCCGGGGCGGCGGCGGCGGCGGCGGGCGGCGGGACCGGCGCGTTGCGGTCGCTCCTCGGAAGCCCCGCCTCCCGAGGCCGGACCCGCACCCTCCGCGGGAGACAATACCGCAGCCCCGCCCCGCATCCGCGCTCCCGTTGGCCGCGCTCCGCTCCCGCGTGATGTCACCGACGGGGCGGGACGCGGCTCCCGATTTAAGGGGTTGCGCGGGGCGCGGCCGCTGCGGCGGCGAGTTGCGGGAGCGGGCGGAGAGAGCGGCGGCGGGAGAGCGGCAGCGGACACCGGCACCATGCGTGAGATCGTGCACATCCAGGCCGGGCAGTGCGGCAATCAGATCGGAGCCAAGGTGCGGGGCGGAGCTCGGTTGGCTTTGCTCGGTGATCCGGTGCGGGGGCGATGTCCGTTTGACCGGACTTCGGGTATCCCGAAGGGAGCGCTGCCGGGAGGCTCCCAGCGGGGCGGCTTCCCGCCGGGGAAAGCGAGGGGTTTCCGCGGCGTGGGCGCGGCGCCCCATGGGTGCGGTTTGGTGTGGGGGGGGCTCATCCATCTGTCCGTCCGTGCATCTGCCCTTCGTGAGCTGCGGGGGTCCCGGGCGGGCGGGGGCAGGGGTCGCGGAGCCGCTGCCACACCCCTCCGGTCGGTGCTGGGGGAGAGATGTAGGGGTGCGGTAGCGATTCTCCGCACGCCACGTTGCGGGTCTTTGGCCGGGGGGCGCGGGAGGGGCGTGGCAGCGCTGACGCCCCCCTCCCAATCCCCGGTGCCCGCAGTTCTGGGAGGTGATCAGCGATGAGCACGGCATCGACCCCACCGGCAGCTACCACGGGGATAGCGACCTGCAGCTCGAGAGGATCAATGTCTACTACAATGAAGCCACCGGTAACGCCCCTCGGCAGCCAGCGCCGCGCACTGCTCCGTGGCTGCTTTGTGTTCCCACCCCCGACCACCGCCCTCCACATTCCCTCACCCTCCGTGTCCTCCTGGGTGGCAAGTTGGGGGGAGGTGGCAGGGGACATCTTCAATAAACGGGCAGACCTGGCAGCTCACTGGGGCTAGAAAAATCCCTAATAAGAGCTGTCATCTCCAGCGAGGGCTCTAAGAGTTTTGCTCATGTCATGGCTCTGATAACATGTTAGTCTTGATGGAGACTTTGCATCTCTGGTGAAATGGGGGGAGGTGGCAGAGGGCACCACG
>JAOEGS010008323.1:0-49675 GCA_025447755.1 Corythornis vintsioides
CTGCTCAGGCAGGGGGGTTGGACTAGATGATCTTCTAGCTCCCTTCCAACCCCTAATATCTGTGAATCTGTGAATCTGTAAAAGCAGGGGCACACAGGAACACATGGGATATCTGCTGAGCAGATATCTGCCCCCAGGGCATTGCTGTGAGGAAGCCCCCATTCAGCTAAGTCCAGGGGCACCAAAGCAAGGGTTTAGATGTCTGCCTTACACCGCAAAGCCATTGCCAAGATGAGCTCCAGACCAGCACTTTGAGAACGGGCCAAGTGAAAGCCTGAGAGACCAGAGCTGGGGACCCACCCTGGTTCATACTCACCATAGACCCAGGCGACACAGAGAGTCTCGAAGATGGCCACAAAGAGCAGGCACATGCCACTGGCAGCATAGTAATCAAAGAGCTGGAAGACATACATCCCACCCTGGGAAGGGCCAAGCAGGCAGCGAGGAGAGGTGGGGAGGGAGAGAGGGAAGACAAATCAGGCAGAGGCAAAAAGCTCCAGCCAGAGCAGGAAACAAATTCAACATCTTCCCCAGAGCTGAAGGTGCCTTCCTTTCTCTGAGGCATGGTTTTAGACAACAGCAGTGATCAAGGCCTAATGGAGACACGCAGACACCCTGCTCTCAGAAGTCTGCGCAACCCTTTGTCTCACAGCAGGGTGACTGCCAGAGATCATGGGGATGTTTTAGGAGAAGACAAAACCACAGCAACTCTTGTAGCTGAAAGTGAGGGTGGGACCCCCCCGGGTAGGACACCCCCCCTCCCCTTTAGAAACACCACATCTTCAGCCTCCAAATTTACAGGGGGAAGTAATTGTGTGCATAGCTTTGCCAGCACCTGCTGCCGCAGGCCCAGAGGCTGGCAGGGCTGGTAGCCCAGCTCAGGGGGTCCCTGTCCAGGTCTGCAAGTCTGTCTGCAAAACGAGCCTGCGGGTAAATCCAGACACAAAGCTGCAGATGCACCATCAAAGGCAGCTTTTTCAAAATCATGCCTAAATGGAAAGAGCAGATGCAAAGAGCAGCACAGCAGCGCTGATCGCCACACATGAACTGCTAGGAGGACATAAAGGTTTTAAACCAGAGCTGTTCAGCCCCCAAGCAACTAATCACAAGAAGGGGAAGACAGAGGAAACCAGAGTAACAGAGATGGGGGACAGTCAGGCTTGCCAAGTTTTCACATAGCTCTATCCAGGAGGAAAGAGTACAAAGGTGCTGTCCTCATCATGAAATAGGTTACAGCCATGAAGGTTTGGCTTGTGTAAAAATAGATCTATAACTAAAATACAGAGTGCCCAGAGCTCCAACTATCAGTGTTGGCAGGAGTGTCAGGCCTGTGACTGGCACAAGGGTTGACGGCTGAAAGGGAAAATGTAAATGCCACAGGGAGGGGAAGGCAGCCTCCCTCAGAACAGTGCAGTAAGATCGGGCTCACCAGCAAGCTCCTAGCCTCAGAACAGACCCCACCACCCGCCAGACCCCATCTGCCAGGAGGCATTCAGACCCAGCAAGCATTGCACAGGTGGTCTGAGCCCAAAATACCTCTGTGAGCATCACCAACCCGACCAGATAGGAGAGGATGGAGACCAACAAGATGAGGGTCTCCCGGCGGTTCTTCTTGCGGAAGATGGTGGGGTACATGTCCACAAGAGCTGTGACGAGGCTCTCCACGCAGACAAACTGCAAAGAGCAGAGATCCCACCTCCATCAGCCCATCCCAACTGGCTACCATCCCCACTGCCTCCACTCAGTCAAGTTCGATTGTGTCCCAAAGGGACAGTGACTTTCTTTTTTTCTGTCAAGGAATCACCCTGCACCTGCTCCTTTACCTGGCTGTCCAGTCCCAGCAAAACAACCATCAGGAAGAAGAAGCACGCCCACAGCGGGGAGAAGGGCAGCATGACCACAGCCCGAGGGTAGGCAATGAATGCCAGGCCAGGCCCTGCATGGAGAAAAGCTTTCAGAGCAGGCAACAGCATGGCAGTGGCGGCAGCAGGGCAAAGCTGGTGCAGAACCACTGGAGGCAGCCACCCAGACAAGGCACAGCCTGCAGCCATGCAGCCTCTGCTCACTCCCACTGTACCAGGACTGCACATGAAAAACAGGCTCCTCGAGAGATACAGGAGCCCAGCACAAAGGGAGGGAAAGAGGATACAGCAAGCTCCAGCTGCATGACCAACTCGAGGGCTGAGAGCCAGGGAAAGATTCTGAGTCCAGGGAAGCACAGCACAAGCACCTCAGCCCTTCACCGAGAGGTAGCAGCTGCCTAACTCTAAACCTAAGCCTAACCCTAAACCCTAACTCCCAACCCTAACCCAAACTCTAAACCCAAACCTAACCCTGACCTTAAACCTAAACACAACCCTAACCCAGAACAATAAACCTGACCCTAATCTTAACCCAGACTCTAATCCTAAACCCTAACCAGCATTTTATGTCACCCTCAAGGTATAGTCATGGCATCTTGATATTTCATGAGCGTTCATTTGTTTCTTCCCTTTCTTTGGAGGCAGAAAGCAGAACTGCCCACCAGGATGAGAACCTGCCACTGCCATACCATTTGCCCTGGGGTGGGTATACTCCCCTTGGTGAGGTGGGCCAAGCACCAGCACCCACACAGCCCCACCCCCACACAGCCCCACTCACCTGACTCAGCCACCTCGGCAATGGGCACTCCCTGCTCCTTTGCCATGAAACCCAGGATGGAGAAAATGGCAAAGCCGGCCACAAAGCTGGTGCCACTGTTGAGGAAGCAGAGAGCCACACAGTCCCTGGGAGGAGTGGGCACAACATCAGCCATGTGGGCATCCAGGTATGACCCTCCCCAATGCAGCCCCAACACCTCCACCCGTGGCAGGACCCCTTATCTAGCTTAGCTCAGCTCAGCACCAGGAGGCACAGGAGGATGCCCACTGAGTAGGAGCCCCACCTGGGAAAGCCTTCTCCAAAGACAGTTTAAAGATGACCTCACCTAAGCTCCTCACTCATGAGATAACCTTTCTACACATGTAAATACCTGACTTTTTAATTTTTAACTTCTCCAATTCCTCCTGTAGCAGAGTGTGCCAGAGATTATTTTTGTCTAAAAAGGGGACATGTTGTTGTTTTTTTTAATAGATTTCTCAAACCAGTTACAATCTTCTTGATTCTCAACACTACTGGATACCTCACAGTCCTTGCATTATGAGAAAAAGATGAACAAAGATATGCAGTTTATTTCTCTGATCTATTCCCTTTTGACTCCATTTCATCTTATTCTCATCCATCTACTCTTTAAACTAAACATCTCTTATCTATCCAATTCCTTTTCATGCTCCAGTCTCCCTAGTCATGACTGCAACCCTGAGGACAACAATACCATTTGCAGCATCTTTCCAGCATATTCTGAATCAAGCTGAATGCACCCCTTCTGGCATCTCATGGCCCACTCTGACTTTATTAAATGCTACTCTGCAAATCCAGTGCCATTTTTTCCTAGTATCAGTTTTTAGGTTTCTAATATTTTGGGGGCTTCATGCTCCTCCCTGAACATGTTAACTAGATCTATTCATAGACTGCAACCATTTCTAAAGAGAAAGTACAGTTCATGCAGAGACCCTATGCCACACAAATACAGACTAATCCTTCCAAAGCACAGATCTTTGCTTTGTTAAGGACTGCAGTACCTGACACCATTGCTCTGCCTTTGCTCTTGTTTTCTAAGGCAGGAGAGGCTGAAAGAGGGTAAGTCCCTGTGAATCTCCTGGATGGTAAAGAGAGTCACACTCCACCACCTTAGCTAACCCAGCTGGGGAAGCCCACACCAGAACCTTGCTTCTCTAGTTGCTATAAAGTGTCTGCTCTCCACTCAGATGATACTTTCAGTCATTTTATACAAACTCAAATTTATTTCAAATCGTTGCTCTTCCTTCCCAATGTGTCTCTGTCTTTCCCCTGGATGTACACATGGTAGGTCAAACCCCCTGTGGAAGGGCGTGAGCTGGAAGGTGATCACTAGTCACCTGGCAAGTGGAAAGGGGTGTTGCATTGAGGGTAACATGCAGGGAGTGGTTAGAGCAAAGATCTCTCCAGATTTTCACCTGGGAGAGTGAGAGCCCTGATGATACCCCTAACTGTCCCAGAAAATGAGAAATATCTAATGCCATTTAGGGCCACCTTGGATTGCTGCCATACAATGATCCCTCCTGCCCACACCTTCTCTTCCAGGTCACCAAAGGTAACACCTAGCCCAGGATAACTGAGTGGGGCACCACATTGGTGTCCCTCCACCTTTAACAATGTCTCATCCTCCTAAGCAAGCCAAAGCTGTAGAGCACAGAACCAACTCATTCAAACTGGATGCATGCCTGGGAACACAATGCTCAGATGTTTGACACCAAAAGTAAGAACAATTTCCCTAGCAAAGCCAAACAGCATAAAAAGTTTATATGCAAACAGACATCTCCTTTCTACATCATCTCTTATCTGCAGCTATAGAAGCTCTTTACAGCCCTGCTGCTGAGCATCCCCTGTCATCATCTGTGTTACACATCCAGGCAAGAGATGCAGAGGGCTAGCACCCAAGAACATGCAGCAGGACAAAGCCAAATACATAATTTTCTCCTTTTGCCAGTGTTTTTTCTCTCAAAACTGCATCTGGGAAAAGGGACATGAAAAGGGAGTCCTACCCCAGCTGCTGCTGGAGAGGCATCCCTATAGCACAAGTGAACTTCTAAGGTGGAGAGAAATATGCCAAGCAAGGACCTGACTAGCAAGGATCCTAGTCTGGATCTTCCATGCTAACAACCATCATTTTGAGTTTAAAAGGTGGGTGAAGATCTCAGTGCCAGGAACAACACTGTCAGCAGAGAAAGGGTGGGAAGGAAGATGGGTAGTTTTACCTAGAGCTAGCCTCTGCCACTCACACTAGCCTTTTACACCCAAAAAATGCAGCTCCAGATGCTGGATACATCTACAGAAAAATGCATTTCTTTTCACCTGACTACTTCAATTTGACAGCCTGATTCTATTTGGTAATTTGGCCCATGTCTCTTCAAGGTCAGTCCAGTCTGGGGAGACTAAGCAAGAAAGAGAATTCCTATCTGCAGATATGTATGTAGACCATAGATAGCACATAGGAACCCAGAGCACTGACACTATGTCTAAACAAACCTAGGAAGGATAAATCACAAGGTAAAAGTACTCCACTATATCTATTAGAGCTCACTGCTACCCTCATGGCTACTCATGCACACATGTAATAGGGAAGGTTGTGGTATGATCCCTTTCACAAAGCTAGTGAAAAGGATCTGTCTTCACTATGTCTCAGCTGGTGTAGAAGAGGGAATTTGTCATTCATGTCATGGATGACATGCAAAGAAAGCACAGAGAGCTGGATTTGGGCAGAAAACACCTGAAAAGAGTTCCAAAAAAACCCAAAGCAACAGAAAACATGACACTTTAAAAGGCCAGTAAGCCTCCAGCAGTTCACCAGCCTATCTACACTGATGTTTGGGGAAGGAAAAGCTCTAGGCAGCAGAGCTGTGCTCCAGTTACCTGTAGCAGTTGTTATGGTATTTGTTATAGCTTCCCAGAGCTGTCAGGCATCCCAGACAAATTGCATATGAAAAGAAGATTTGAGTGCCTGCATCCATCCAGACCTGCAAGGGAGAGGCAAACAGAGGTGAAAAGACAAGGCCAGCACAGACATTGAACAGAAGTGGCAGAGTCCCAGGGGCTGCTGGAACCAGCAGAAAGGCCAGGAGGTCAGCAATACCCAGCATTTAAGACAACCTTTTTTATGGGCAGGTTACACAGTGCCAGAAATTAGTGCTCAGTGAGGCACCCAATGGGTGCTAAGAATGACAGAGGGAATGGATGCACTAGGAGTGTTGCAAACCCACAGCACATATAGCTCTTTATCATTAGAATCATCATCTCTTTCTTCCTTAGACAAATCTCCAGAGCCCCCCCAGCAGTGAGAGACTGAAAAAACACTTTCCATGAGAGCTGAAGGAGCCTTCTGCTATCAGAGCAGTGGGACTCTATTTGGGAAAGCCTCATCTTCCACTGGATGGTGTGGGTACATACAGCTGCTGCTGGTGGTCCTTCTCTCTATGTTAATTTAAAGGCTTCAAAACTTAAAAGTAACTGGGAACAAGAGGAGAACTAGAAAAAAAAAAAAAACCAAACCACAACAAAGCAAAACAAACAAAATAACCATATTACAGAGACAGAAGAGAAGCTAGTCAGGAGAGAAAAACAGAATAAAAGTATTAATGGGACAACTTTAATGAGAAAAGTCTCCATTTGGCTATACCCTCCTTCCCCAGAGTAGCAGTGGTGGTGGTGAGCCCTTGGATGAACACCAGCCTTGACTCAGGATCCCCTCTAGGAGTAAGGGAAGTCAATGGAAAGCACCACAGCAGTTCTGCTGACTCTGAATCACACCTGTACCTGTCAGCCAAGAGCTGCTTCAATGGGCAGCACCTGCCCAACTGTCATCAGACCACCCTCACCAGTGCATGTTTCTGACTTTCCTCTTTCATACTGGCCAAAGAGCCAGCATGCAGTGAGAGGTTTCCTTTTGTATTTACCTCTTCTTCCTCCTAGGCTTTTGGGCCTTACAAAGGGATATTAGAATCTCATCAGCTGTGATTTTCTGAAGGAAATTCTGGTTTTAGCTCAAGGGACAGATGCACAGAATAAATCCCCTCCCTGCCCACTGCTGCAAGACCCAGTAGCATAGCCCACGGGGGGAGAAGGCAAAGTCCTGCTAGATTTGCTGAAACTGCTCTTCTTGATTGTCCTGCAAGCAGCTCAGCTTATGTGTGGCCCCACTACCTTCTCTTTGGTCCACGGAAACCCTGATCACAAAGGATGACAAATACCTTTGATCTGTAGCATGGGAAGAGACAGGTGATGAGGTGCAACTAGGATAACTAGTTTGAGGCACTGGTGAGGTTGAAAAAGTACCTGACCTCAGTGTGTTCTACTTTTTGGAGAAGTTGAATTGGGAGGTAGGTTTAGAGAGTAGGGTATTCATTCATTTTTGCATTTCAAAAAGATTAGAAAAGAAAAAAACAAACCCAAAGCCCTTTTTTATAACTGATTCCTAGAACATCACCATGTCTGTGGGCACTAAGGGCACAGCCTGCACTTTTCAGCTACTTTTGGGCACAGCAAGGCACTAGGACAAGCTGGACCAGCTGACACCTTTGCATCAATAATTTAAGCACCTTTGCACAAATGAGGCCAAAATGTGGGGGGTTTTTTTGTTTTGTTTTGAGGGTTTTTTCATTGCTAGAGCTCTGTTTTCTCATCACATTTGAGCTCAAGTCACACTCATGGGTTTTGGAATGCTCATAGTTTAGTTGATAAACTCATAGTTGATAAACTCATAGTTGATAAACTCAAGTTGATAAACTAAGATAACAACACTTCTGCCATCAAACTGCCTACCCCATGCTCACCATAACACTGGCCCCAAGTTTCAACCAGATTTAAGAGTAGGTAGAAACCTCAAGGATATCAACTGCCTATGAGTTTCACAACAGCCAGGGAACAGGCAAATCACAGGAACTCAGCATCCTTGTTGAGCAGAAAGCTACAGGCAGGAAGAGTCAACCAGTGTTAAATATCAGTCAGATCACACAAGCAAGAGACATGAGAAATATCCCAGGGGCAGGAAAAGAACTGATGCTTTACCAGCCATGCTAAAAGCCAAATATCTAGTCCTCAAGCTTCATCAGCCCTGTGGCTTATGAAGTGGCTAATTTCTAAAACCCAGTGACACCTCTGACTGTGTAGCAGAGAGGTCTGTGGGCTCCTCACTCTGCCCAACACACCACCTATGGAGTGCACACTGATCTGGGTGGGAGCCCAGCCCCAAAGGGATGTCTTCAGGGCATATAGGACCTGCCTTAGCATATGCTCCCACTTGAAGCAAAGCAGCCTGTGGCTGAAGCTGTGAAACTGCTTGGCTTGCAGAGTTTATGATCCTGCTTAGTCAGTATGACTGTGAGCACCAGCTTGGGCTGCTTGCAGTTTATTTCCCATTTCAGAAAGTTCCTGCAGTTCTTGGCCCAAAGACCAAGCCATGTTTGTGTCCTTCTGAGCCCCCTGGGAGTTCCCAAATTGCTTGGGGATCAAGGGACTTTACAAAATGCTGTGGATGCTCCTGACCCACTAAATGATGGAGCTAAGCAGTGCCCCCAGGACTTCAGGATCATTGGAGGCAGAACTGGGCTCAGTCCATCTGTGGTCCAGTCTCCTCCTCAAGCCCCTCATGAGAAGCACCACTGCCCACCTGGCCCCATGCACTCTCAGGAGCTCTGCAAACCACTCACTTCAGAAAAGACCAACTCAACTCTCCCTCCCCCAAACTGCTGCTTGTGCCCTTTTCTCTCCCTGCAGTGACTCAGAAATGGTTTTTCAGCCCTTTCAAAAACCTCTTTCCCTCCTATGCCGCTGATCAACAGCCTCTCATTATTTTAATATTTCCACTCTGATTAATGGGGCTCACTAAGACGGGATCTCTTTCCCCTGCAGAAAAAAGTATACTGCTGTTCCCTGGCTGTTGTTCCCAAAGAGACTGGTGAAGTTTATCCTGTTTGGATTTTGCTGGCACGTTGGCAGCATGGGTATTCCGATTTGATTGCTGTCTGCAGTTTCCTAAGCCATCTGGTTTATTTAATTCATAATTCAATTTCCTTGAACATGTTGTTTACACCAGTTAGTAATAACCTCCTACTTTCTGTTTTCAGCAAGAGCCTTCAAACCTGAGCTGCAGTTATCCAAGACCTGTGGCCTATTCTTTTGCCCCTTAATTTCTCAGCAATATTAACTTTATTATATGTACTGGAATTTAATAGCTCCTGTACCGAAACAGATCCTTCCTTAGGAAGATCCCAAAGCACTTACAAATAGCAGCAGAGACCACTTTCCAGCAAAATGTTATTGATCCCCTGTGTATGCCATGCATCAAATACAAGTGCTGTGCCATAAAGCACCAAACTGTCCCCACCATCAAAGCAGACATGACACAGCACAGAGCAGGTACATGCTGCATGGAGAGTCACACTTGGTGTAATGCAGAGCAGAGAGCAAAAAAAACCACCCAAACTTTGAGCTGCACTCCAACGAGCATTTCTTTCCCTCCCAGCATCACTGCCCAGTGGTGTTGATGCTGCCCAGCAATCACCTCACTGCACCATGCAGACATCACTTCAGCCCAGCCTTAAAACTGGAGACCATGACTGCAATTCCCAAGATTTCACTTCAGAATGCCCAGGGCACAATTTCCAGATTATCATTTTCCCCCCTGCATTCAGGACTGGCCTAGTCCATGTGCCACAGTGCTGCAGCAGTGCTGGGCAGTGCAGTCCTGGGGTCCTGCTGCAAAGAACCCACCTGATGTGCTGCACAGCACAGGCTAGTGCTTTCCCTCATCCTCATTCACACCAGGAGAGAGGAGGTAGGAAATGTGTCACTGCCATGTCCATAAAGCATTCCTGCTCCTTCCACCCACGCTGCTCCTAGCCAAACATCCAGTTCAAAGCTCCAAGCACCAGCTGCTCAGAAAAGACATTGATGGGCTCTGCAGGAGTTGAGGACATTAACTTTGTTCCCCAGTTAATCTCCCCGTGCTGGCACTCAATGTGCCTGTGATGACCACCATTGAACACCAACCTCATGTAACCCCCACACCTGCTGACCCACTGGAACTTTCTACCCACAGGAGGGTCTTCCCTCTGCTGGGGTTTCTTTAAACACCACAAGAAAACAAACAGGTTTCTGGTTCATCCTGAAGAGCACAGCTGCCTGCCTCAGGGTGGTGCCGAGGGATGCTCCTTGCTTCCTGGAAAGCCAGGCTTTTCACTCCTCCCTGCCTGCTGCTTGCAGGCAGAGAGATGGTTTGATTCCTTCCTGCTATGTCAGCAACGAGATCAGACTCAGCAGGGCTGTGTGGCCACAGCCGGCCAGCCACCAAGGTCCCACACCAGCAGGCCTGGCAAGAGGCATGAGAGGAGGAGGAGAAAGACCCGCAAGGTAAATACAGCTGTGGCTCACCCCACGCAGATGCTTCTCTCCAGCAAGGCGGAGGAAAGGACACCAGCCCAGAGCCCCTTTGGCTCGCTGCAGGAGCTGCAAGCTCTGCCTCCCTCTCAGGCAGAGTGGGCAGCAGTGCCTGGGCTCACAGAGCTTCCACAGAACTTCTACCAGGGCTGGGGGGCACTAGGTCCCAGGCCAGGGTGTGAGAGCTTGTGCAGTGCCAGCAGCCCCCCCAACACACACGCACCCAGCCACAGGAGCAGCAGGTCAGCCTCAGGCATGAAAACAAACACGCTCACCTTCAGGAAGGGGAAGCAGGGGGCCAGCAACAGCACAAACCAAGTGCACAGGGTCAAGTTAAAGGCTTGCTGGGGAAAAAAACAAATAAATAAGTGGAACAAATAATATTTAGCAGGCCCACAATTGCCCTCCTCTCTTGCTGGGAAGCAGCGGCTCTCGCTGACCATGGAGCAGCAGTAGGAGGGGCTTGAATTTGTAATAGATCTGGAGGCTCTGACTTCTTCCCCATCACGGCTATGGGGGCCCATGGTTAAATCAGCAGGTCATAGCCCTGAAAGATGCATGCACCTGGGGTGGCCCCAGGGACTTAACTTCAGCACAGCTTCAGCAGCAAGACCTGCTCCAGTGCAAACCGTGAGCCAGACCAGCAGCTCCCTCTTCAGCCACAGCAGATACCCCATCCCCAAAAGCCTAAGTGCACCTTCAACTCTTGCCTCCCCTTCCTGCCACATCCACCAGGAAGCAGGAGCCTGTGGGTCATCTGCAGGGTCAAACTCTGCTCCAAAAGGCAACTTACAGGACAATGAGTGAAAGAAAGAGACACATAGGGAAGACTCTTTGAAAAACAAAGAATTTTTTTAATCTGTCTGTTTTAATGCCTGGTTGTTGTACAAAAGCATCAAGCAACAGAGAACCTGCCAGGACCTGAGAAAAGTACTTCCAATGGCTTATTTCCCACACTTAGACCTTATTTCTACTCTGAATTCCTCTTGTTTCAGCTTACTACTAGGAAATCAGACTGTGCATCCCCCTCCTTAATCACATCCATAAATCACCAGCATTATCTACTGAAATAAACAGTTGATAAAATTGCCACAAAGATAATTGCAAAGTGAGGAGTGGTGAAAAGTAAAGCTGGTGAGCAACATCATGACCCCCCTTCAGTTAAAACACAACCCATGGTATGAAATAAATAGGAACCTTCTGGAGCACACAAAATGCAATCAAGAAGGGGGAAAAAAATGGCTCTACTAATGGCCCTCATGCTAACATAATAACACTAATATTATGCAAATGAGAAGCAATGCTTTGGCCTTTTTTTTTTTTTTTCCCTCTTCTAGTTTGGGGATATATAGTTCAAAATAGATGCTTTCTTTTAGTGTTTTTTGCTGTTATCTGCTTGTATTTGAGCAGAACTGACATCATTATTCAAAACTTTTGTTTGGCAGTTTCTCTTCATAGTCTGATCTACTTATCAAATGCATTTGATTTACTTTTTTAATTATAAGCATTTAACAGATATAGAAAATGAAGGTCCAGGAAGATTTAGGGCATTGTAGACTTCACAGCTAGAAGGGATCACCATCAATCAGCTAGCCTGAGCCCTCACAGACAGGATCTCCCAGTTCTGTCCGAGGTCATTTGACAGGTGAAAAGCAATGATTTCCACACACCAATCTGATATTCTGACAAAACACATCTCAGCTGCTGCTGCTGCTGCCCCTGGTACAATCTGCTAAAAAATTCATCCCATCTTTTCAGCTAGCTTATACTTGAAGTTTAAAGTTTTGATTTTTGTCCCCTGTGTATTGTTTGCCCTTTGGTTAAACCTCCCCTCGAGATGCCTTACCATAAAGGCTCAGACTGGAGAGGGTATTTTAAAATTTCTTTTTAATTTCTGTGATCTCTTCCCAGGCACTAAAGAATCTTTCCTTTTTCCAGGCAGTGCCAGATTGTGGGTAAACAATTCCAGCTCGCCATCGTCTGAGCACAAATCAACTTGCCCCCAGCGAGCTGGCAGAACTCACACCATCCCTCCACAGAGAGAGAGGGGGGCACAGCCTTGCCTGGGTGGGGCTTGGGGCACTAACCCTTCCCTCTCTGATGGAGAAAACAGGAGAGAAACATCAAGTTCTGCTGCCCACTTCAGTAGGATAGTTAAAGGACACTGGAGGAAGGCAACTACTTCTACCATCTCCTGCTTTTCTTGCACAGAAGCGAAGCATTGATCTGGGAACGATGGATGCAAGGAGGAATTTTTCCTCCCTGCCTCCCCCAGGCTGAAGGTAAGCCACCTCTTGCTCTGAAGGGTTACCCTGCCTTTCCACCAGTGCATTAGCATTTTCAGGCTGGAAGGAAGCTGTGCTTCTAAGGCTCAGGCTGCAATTATAAAAGTTTGCCAGGACAGACCTAATGAGGACACAGCTAGTACCAGCTAAACCATGCCATGCCTGAAGTGGTTTAATTCTTTCCTCTGGGTGACACAGCCACAGTAACAAGACTTTTCATAAGTGAATGAGCACCACACAATAATGTTATTTCACGTCAGAGGTCTCTTGCACCTCATCAGAACAAATGGAGGCACAAACTGCAAACACAGATCTGTCCTCACCCCCCTTCCAAGCCTTGTTGCACCAAGGGAACAGTTGTCCTACCCACCTTCTGTGCACAGGCAAACCCGGAGAGCAAAACAACAGCAGACACTGTAAAATGAACCTTGACCTAAGAGTGACCTCTAGAAAGCTGAGCAGGAACTCCAAGTCCTTCCCATGGTAAAAACCAGACAGGCTGGAAACCAGACACTCATGTTTAGCTCCCCAGAGCAGAAGCAGCAAGTCAAACTCACTTGCACAGTCACACCCCACCAGTGGCACAAGCAGGACCCAGGAATGTCCTGCAGTCCCTGACATGCTGCTGCTCCCAGAACAGGGATCCTCTCTCCTCCATCAGGGAGGGCAGAATCAGCCAGTGTAATTCCTTCCTCAGCATTTATGCCATTGTTTACAAAACTAATAAGCAAGGCAGCACTGGGACTAGACCAGAAAGAGTTAATGGGGTTACAAAGGGTTCTGCTGGCCTATTTTCCAGGCAGGCACCCATTAATCTCCTTTGGAAACACCTTCACACAAAGGCTGGTACAGCAGCTCAGCTGGTGCCAGGATTTAGCATGGAAGGACTTGTCCCAAAGAGATTAAAAGCAGCAGTTGGGCTCTGACTCTCCCGTCAGGCAGGCAGCAGTTTCTTACCAGGGACTGGGAAGTGAGGAGGGCAGCTGGGTCCCGGGGACTGCTACTGCAGCTTTCCACAGCTCCCACCATCCATGCACCCAACGTGCTTCCCAGAGAAGCCAGAGCAAGCATGCCAGGAGCTGGGCTTATTCCCACAAGATGCTGTCTTGGTGCAGAGTGGCCCCATGCACCAGCTGCCTCCAGAGCAGAGAGGACTCACCAAGAATGCTGGTGCCCACTCGTGATGAGGGGTTAGATCCCACTGCCCATAACCCCAGCAATTCAGACTCACCTCAGACTAGAAAAAATGGTAACAGCACAGGTGAAGGCGAGAGAGCACAGGGATCATCAGAGCACGCACCAGTATCACAGCCCTGCCTTATGCCCACAGAGAGGAAAAAGAGAAGACAAAGAAATTGGAAGAAAGAGTGAGAAAAGGAGAAATGACAGCCACAGGCATCCGTGCAAGCACAGCTCAGTCATTTGGTCCCTCCCTTCACCTTACCTGGGGGTCCCCAAGGCGACTGAGGTCTGGATAAAGGTAAAACAGGATCCCTTGGGATGCCCCAGGCAGGGAGACTCCCCTGATCAGCAGAACGACCAGCATGAGGTATGGGAACGTGGCTGTGAAATAAACCACCTGGGAGGAGGACGAAAGGACAAGGGTGAGTAAGCAGCATGGGCCAGAGCACACAGTGCTGACTCCCAGGCTGGGAGAGATGGGTGGTTTAGGGTGATTGATCAGGCTGCCCCCCACCCCCCCCATAGTGCTGTCATCTGCAGTAGAGAGAAATGTATTTTTAAATGCTCCCAGGAAAAATGTGATGTACCATCGTGTGTCTGGAGCCAGAGAAAACCTTTCTAGTCCTAAAAGCAATCCAGATTCTGAGCCAAACTGCCACCAGGTTGGAGTCAAGAGTAGCTCTGCTGAAGCCAGCCTTCAACCTAAGTGCACCAAAGAAGGACCTGCCCCCGGTATCCATCTGCACATCCCTACCCCAAACAAAGGTCTGAGTCATACACAGAAATCTCCTTTGTACGGCAAGGGTGAAGGGGTATGCAGATAAGAGATACACTTTAAATGTGATTGCTACCAAAGGACCACCAAGGACAACGCTGGGAGTCCCCCACTCAGCACTGGCAACTGTCTTGTGCCCACCATTCCCCACTGCAGTGTCTCTCAGCTGCTGCCTCTGACTGATCCCTGTTCAAATACCCAATGTGGGCACTTCAGGCAAAGCAGAGAAGCAGATCTCAGACTTGCCACTAAGGAGGCAGACCCAAACAAGATCTTTAACCTGTGTCCTCTTGTTTTTTACACCCCCAGCCCCATGAGCAATGCAGACATACTCAGGTAGGGTTGAAATCCCTTCCTCTAGCAAAAGAGCCATGTCCCTTGGGTGAAAGCTGCAGGCCAGTATCAGCTAATCATAGAATCATTAAGGTTGGAAACAACCTTCAAGGTCATTAAGTCCAACCATCTACTAAATATTATCATGACCTAACTATGTCCTTAAGTGCCACATCTAGTCATTTTTTTGAACACCTCCAGGGATGGACCCTTTCAGGGACTCCACATCTGGTAAATATAATAAATTTGGAGATTAGAGTTTCAGAACTGTTCACAGAATTGTGACAGTTTGAAGGGACATCTAGAGATCATCTAATCTAACCCCCCTGCTAAAGCAGGTTTGCCTAGAGCCTATAACACAGAATTGCATCCAGGTGGGTTTTGAAAATCTCCTGAGAGGGTCTTCCCCTAGGCAGCCTGTTCCAGGCTCCATTACCCTCACAGGAAAGAAGTTATTCCTCATATTTAAATGAAACTTCCTGTGTTCCAGTTTGTGCCCATTACACTTGTCCTGCCACTGGGCATTACTGGAAAGAGTCCAGCTCCATCCTCCCAGCACCTACACTTCAGATATAAGGTCTCTTTGCTTTCTCTTCTGCAGGCTAAACAGCCCCTGGTGTCTCAACCTTTCCTTATAAGAGAGATGCTCCAGAACTCCCAGTCACCTTTGTTGCACTCCACTGGACTCTGTACAGTAGTTCACAGTTTTTCATGAACTAGGGAGCCCAAAACTGGACACAATATTCCAAATATGGCTGCACCAGGGCTGGATAGATTCAAAGACTGCTCAGGCTAATTGCTGTAGTGTGACACTAATGTGTAATACCACACATATTGAATATTTCCCCACAAACCAACTGACACCAGAGGAGGTGCTACTAAGAATGAACTTATTATTTCCTTGGACAATACAACCACTTCTGCTCTGCCTCTGGTTAACACAAACCCTTCTGTGATTTGGTTTTGTAATGCAGAAGGAACAGGATGATTTGAGAGATATCTCATCCTTGAAAAAACACACTACTAATTATCATCTCTGGCTTCAGCTCCAAGTTTTCTATGTATTTCATGTGCCCTACTCTATGTACCACAGCAGTCTTGGGTGATGCTGCAGAGGGCAGTGGAAAACACCTTGCTGGAGCTCACAATTGCCTGATAAACTTGTGTGAACAGAGCCACCTCTATCTCTCTGAATCAGCATCCTTCAACACAACCAAAGACCATTTCATTCAAAAATTTCCAAGGAGTCACTGATTTAGAGCATTTCAGTGGCAGTTGATCAAATCTGCAGGTCATGTGAGTTTAACACTCATCCCTGTATTTGCCACACCACCTAATTCTTCCTTCGGAAATGACAGGATGCAAGTCTAATCTTTTTTAGCTCATGAAAATAAGATCAAAAACAAACACACACACAAACAAAAAACCAATAACAAACCAACAAATAAAACTTTGACTTTGATCCTAGTGCATGTTCTTCCAGGATGCCAGGTTGTATATTTTTGGCTAGATCTCTAAATGACATCTGTTTTAGGAGCTCAGAACACAAACTGGTATAGAATGGCATATGGTATATGTCTGGTGTATGATTTGGATTCACATTTTGATAATGTCCTATGTGCTTTACAGCCTGCATTAGCTAGAATGTTAACCTTTTCACTCAGCAGTAACTCTCATTTGCACTGAGACCAGAGGCCATGAATTTGGAACACATTTTGCTTGATTAAGAGTTTCCAGATTTCTATCTAACAACAGGAACATCTGGATCCAATAAGACATTAGTCAGTGCTCGGCTCAGAACCAATCTTTTTATTTCTTGGTCATTGTTAGCACTAACTACATCACCAGGAACCTTGTTGGGATCAGTGTGATTGTTCCATCGCACGCTGGTCAACAACATCTAGGGTTTTATTTGAACCTGGTCTGCATGAAAAGTGGTTCCATCTGTGACAACCTCCTGCATCTGCAAGTGTTCCTCGGGGACAGGCAGTCCTGGTTCAGAGGATGTGAACCACTGCTGCTGTACACCCTGGGGGAGTTCAGCTCATGGCCTGTGCCCCTCCACAAGGGCAAATCCCCAGAACTAAGGTTTATCTCTTCCCCAGTAGGGTTGTATTCCCACACCCTCACTTGGATTATTAAATATGCAGGGGGTTGATAAACCTGTAGACACTCTTGCTTTACTGAAAGGTTTCTGGATTTCAGGATAACATCTCACCACCACTAATCCTTTTTGCTAAATAGCATTAGCATTTAACCTAGAACTTGTACCTAAAATAGATTGAATTTGCTCGCAGCACTTCTCACTCTGTGTTTGTTGTATCTTGATATCATATTTGCTGTTATTAGATTGCCTCTGCTTTCTTTTATCGGGCCACTGCAGCAAGCAGTTGCTCTTTTCTTCTGATTTTACTCCATGGAAACCAAAAAACATAATCCATGCAAGCTGCTTGACTTCCCTGTCATGTTTCATAACCCCAGACCATTCTGGAAGCAGGAGAAACTGTTAACATCCATGCTATCAACCTGATGGAAATGGATGCAGCTAAAATTTACACTTCATCACACACGATGCCTTGTTCCAAGCATGCAGAGAAAACATTGCCATCTGCTCTTGCTGGCTCCAGACAAAGTTGTTTAGGAATGGGTCAGGAGGCAGTTTCAGAAACTAAGTCATGGGGTCAATGCAAATGACTGGCACATTCTGAAATAGAGGGAGCATGGGATGGAGCTGAATGGTCACACCAACCCTTCCCAGAAGCATTCAAAAAAATACCTTTGTGGTGACTAGTGTCAGGAATAAAAAAAAAACAGGAAACCTTTATTTCTGGGGACTACAAACAACTGTATGAAAAGTTGGGGAAAAAGAAAAAGCAGAAAAAAAAAAATCTCTTCAGAGAGGGCTTGGAGGCCATCAGAGTTACTCTATCATTAATTTGAAGGTTTCCAGCTGCACTTGCCAGAAGAGCAAGAGCAAGAACACAAAGTTTGCTCACACTGTGGTGGGAGGGAAAGGAAGGGTATGTGCAGACACCCCAGAAACAGGAAGACTATAGGGTCTCCTGGCCCTGTAGATGAGGGGGGAAAAGGTGGAATATACATCTTGAAAGTTTAAGCTCTAAGATGCCTCAGCACTCCCATCCTTTCCTACCCAAAACACAGAGCCTGGCCCCCACTCCATCTGCAAATTGAGCCCCATGGGCTCCCACCAGTGTATTCAGAGGGTGGTTCATAGGGGATCTCCAGGACCTCTCTGAATATCAAAAAAGTGAGTAGATCAAGCACTCCAGCTGTGATCAAGGGAAAGGACTTGATCTGACCAAGGACTCACCTTGCCTGTGGACTTGACCCCTTTCCAAATGCAGAAGTAACAGATGATCCATGCCAGCAAGAGACACAGAGCCAGCTCCCAACGCAGGCTGCCCAGGTGCTGGATGCCATCAGAAATCTTTAGCACTCTCCTTCTGCATTGAGAAAAAGCAAATGAACATCTGAGTGTCACTAGTGTTAGCCACTAATGTGGTACTTGCTATACCTCTGCAGCACCTGATGGCTTTGGTGAGAAGTGTTGTCTTACTTAAGGCCCAGGTCTGAGCTGCAAGCCTCAGAGGAATAAAGAAGAGCTCCCCTCTTAAAAGTACTACCAGTCTGGCAGATCATGCATGGACACTTGCTCCTACACCCACTACAGTGCTGGCTTGTTGAGCCAAGATATTTCTTCTCCTGTCCTCTTCCCACATTTATCTGTCACATCCTCTGGGGTAAAGAGCTCACCCTCTTGCAAGAACACACAGACATTTGCACACACAAGCTCTGCACATGTCTTTTTTCATGCACATTTCGAAGTTCACCTATGTTTCTGATGTCAGAATTTGAATGAAATGTCATTCACTTCAAATCTAAAAGTGAATGACACGTTGCACTTAGCATCCATCAGAATCCGTCAGGACCACCCAAGAAACAATGCTGTCCAACCCCCAGTGATTCCCACTGCACAGTCAAAAGAGGCCACTTAGGGTATCCTCTTTCAGCCTGTGTGGAAACAGTATCATGGATGGACTTTGGTTCAGCTAAGGTCTTATAGTCTCACCCTGGCAGCTTTCCACATCATGGGTATGTCAAATCTTCCTTAAGTAAGGACTCACCCTTCTCCATCTACACTGCCCAGGTAGGTCTGAGAATGAAACACCATGGCACAATCCCAAAACCCCAAGCCTTTGACAGGCAGAAAGTGACATGTGAAGTCATGACATAGAAAGTGACTACTCAGCAGCAATGCTCACCCTTCTGCAAAAGATAGCAATTACCCCAAAATAAAAGGCATGCTCCTTGAGAACCACAGTCGAAGACACACAGCTTCATTTCCTGACCCACAACAGATTAAAATGATGTGAGAGGGGTCAGGAACAAAACTATGCTGCTCCACCAGGTTATGTTTTGTCATGTTGCTCTTTGCCTGCTTCCGAGGACACAGAGTCTGTAACCATCAGGGAGAAGGTGCCAACAGACCGTGACTAACTGTGCACTGTACTGCAGCCAGAAGAGGCCTCAAAAGCAGGTCATCAGTCTGCTATCTGCTCCATGCTTCTTCAGGAAATCGTGGCTTCCTACCTCCCTGCCAAAGGGCAGAAACAGATGCTGCATCCAAAGCAACAGTGGAAATTTCCAGTCCCCATGAGCTTATTCCACAGTAACACAGGGATGGTCATAGATGGGAACATCAGCCAGCCTCAGTAAAAGCATTCTAAGGTGGGCCACCATCTAATCACATCAGCAGCAGGCAGATGGGGAGTGCAGACTCAGGGAGCACATAGGAGACAAAGAAAAAGATAAAAAAAATTGAAGTTTAAAACCAGCATCCCTTGTGCTGAGCCAGGGATATCCTGGATGTGCCATGTGCTCCCTGTGCTGGCAGCACCCGGCAGCGCTGCTCAGGGCAGCAAGGGCAGAGTCCTCCTTCCATCCAAGAGTCCAGGAGAAATCCAGTGTCAGCAGAGGGGCTGCTTCCACTTCCACAGTCTGTTAGTCAGGGCTTGGTGTTTTACTGGTCCTGTTCTCCCAGTAGGTACTGGGGTCATCAGAGCTCACCAGGCCAACGGGTCTGTGCCTTCAAACCAGAAATCTAGCTATTTGGTACCTCGAGGTAACTAACACAAGGGGAGAAAATGATGAAAATAAGGGAGCAAATTTCAGTGTCAAGTAAGCTGACCCTAGCACTGCATTTTGATTTTGATGTGCTCTTCTTCTTGGGATAGCTTACATATTAGTCACTCTTACGTGAAAGCATCACCTCCTTTTCTAAGACAAAGAGTAGCCCACATACAAAAGTCACCACCCACCATGCACCCTACTCCCTACTGCACCACTAGCATGGACTCCTGCAATACATCTCAGGGCTTTAAGGTCTTCTCTTCAACAGCCAAATGTGCTACAGCTTGCAAAACATGAAGATAAAAACCCATCACAGAGCTGCTCCTTTGAGGATCACCACAGAGATCACCACACTCCCACCTATAGTCCTGGGACCTGTACCCTGTGCAGGTTACCCTGGCTGCAGCCACCACACTGCTGGGTGCACTGTGGGGCATAATGCTCTGAACAGAACAAGAAAAATGGATAACACAGCAGATATACCAACTGTAATCCAAAAAAAAATAGGGAAATGGCCACTATATCTTGGGGGAGTGACATGGATTTTACTGAGGTTTGCATCCTGGCTAAGTCTGAACCAAAGCTTCAGGATGGTGAATGTGCAGCCAATTGACCTTCACTGCAGGAGGAAACAACTTATAAGGAAGTTTACAGCTGGCAATGAAGAACAAAGGAGGAGTCAGGGAGAGGAGCAGCACAGGTGGAGACACTGCAACAGCAGAGGAGGAATAAATAAGAAAAGGGTGATAAACAAAAACATCAAGGACCAGGAGGCACAGCATTGGTGAGGTAAGGTCTTGCTCAGTCAGCTAGCCATCACTGCAGTCAATGGGACTAAGAAGCCCAGAAGGTCTAGAGGGACAGGCATATGGCATCAGAAGACAAAGCCAAATTGCTCTGAGGCATTCCCAGGGCAACTCTAAACAAAGACCACAAGCCCAGCAACATGACTGATGGTGCTGCACCTGAGAGCCTTCACTCTGACCTAACCAGCTTCCTCTCTCATAGCCTCTTCTGGCAAGGATGTGTTGTTGGAGGGTTTGTTCCTTGCCCAGGAAAGGTTTGTTCCAGAAGAAAGGGGGTACAGGTCTGTCTTTTACTTACTCCCAGAACTCGATGACGGGAGAAGTGGTGTTTTCACTGGTCACGTTGAGCGTTGAGTTTGCCTTCTGGAGCTCCATGCAGTTCTCTGCAGGAGAGGGCCAGGGAGAGAGGGGAGTGTAAGCAGCAGTATCTGGAGTACTGGAGTACCTGAAAAATCCCTCCTTTTCCATCCACAGCATCAACACTCATTTACACAGACTCAGACAAATTTTGTAGTCCCAAAAATGCATAAAAGATGTCCTTTTCAGGGTCAGGCTGGCAAGAAACCTGGGACAATTAAGATGATGACATTTAATTTTTCCTTCCAATGGGCACAGTGACCAGTCCCAACCACCATGGGGTCTATGCTAACACACAGTGACTGGAAGATCTCAAGAAGTAAGGTGCTCTCAGAGGCTGGATCCAGAGCAGGAACTGCCAGGGAAGCCACCACTGCCTGGCACTGGTTGGGTGCTGCAAGTGGTTGGGTAGTGCCAGCACTGGTACTCTCTAGCAAAGACCCAGTCTCTTACCAGACTCAACCAAGCCTCATAACCAGCAGTTCCAGCAGCACTGCAGTGACCCAACACTCCCCAAGCTTATGACCAGTGGTTCCACCCACACAGAGAGGAGCCACTCTCCTGACATTTGGCCCTTGGTGGCAGCAGCAGGTTTCCCTCAGCCAGGAAGGTGATCCATTAGAGCCTTGAGGAGCAACTCCACACTCACCTGTGTTCCATTCATGATCACAGCTGCCCCAGGGGAGGTCGATGGTAAATGAACTGAAGAGATAAAACAAGGCCCAGGCCAGGACAATGATGTAGTAGAAGTTCAGCAGAACAACAATGACCTGTGAGGCATAGCCAATTCCTGCAGAAAGCAAGCCCCGAAGGCAGGTGACCCATGTGTCAAAGGACAGGAATAGGACTCCCCTTGGGAGTTGCTCAGACAACATTTTCAGCTGATGCTCTGCTGAATGAACATCACTGGGGTGGCTGCCAGAGCCATCATCAGCTCCCCAAAGCCCACCACACCAAATCAGCAGGGGTCTAAGCAGGGGACCTTCCCTTCCTGCCACCCCAATGCAGCTTTTCCTGGTGAAAGGGTGGCAATGGGAGGAAATCTGGGCAGGGGATGGGCAGTTTATGGCTGGACAGAAACATATGACAGTGCTTCACCTGCTGAAAACCATTCCACTGAAATTCACATTTTACTTTGTTCGCTCATCCCTTTTCACTTTTGTTTAGGAAGCTTTTTGTCTTAACATCACACGCCTTTCTCTTAGAGGTGCTGGAGGAGCATCTAAAGGTTTTGGTTCATGAGGAGGAGGCAATAGGCTTTTTAGAGAAATCATGGAGAGTGCCTTGATTGGGCACAAAGGTCCTGGCCAGAGCCGCAGACAGGAAGAAAGAAACGTTTGGATGCAACGTAACAGTGGGAAACATTTGGAGAGAAAAGTGATCGATTTTTCCAGCATGATTTTGGAAAGGGGGCAGCAAGTGGACCTCCCAAGGGGTGGGCAGAAGATGCATGAAGGTACATAAGCTGGGCTGTGGGGAGAGATGTCACTGCTCATCCCCTGCAGTCATCAACCCCCCTCCTCACCATGGCCTCCCAGGCTCACCTTCAAAGAGGGGGCAGATCCTGCGCCAGGCTGTCACTCCTCCTTGGCTGGTGTACTGCCCCAGGGCTGTCTCCAGAAAGAAGACAGGGATCCCACAGGTGAAGAGAAAGATGAGGTAGGGGATGAAGAAGGCACCTGGTAGATTCAAACGGCAGATAGGAGAAATAAGCCTGCGGGGTGACTGGGGTCAGACCACCTTCAGCCTGGCGTCAAGCAGACCCCTCCTAGGGTGGGATGGGGGATTTGGGGGTGGGAAGGCCACAGGCAGGGGTGCCAGGAAAAAGAGATTTTCCTCATATTTTGTTTTCCAGAGTGACACGATTGCACAAGTAACTCAGTATTTAGAAAAGATGGAGAGGAAAGGAAAGTCTCTAGGCCTGATTTTTGCACAGAAAAGAGTGAAACAAGTTCTCAATAGCTGTACAGAAATACAGGAGAACACTCTGCTGTAAAACCATTATGACTCTCAATTAAGTTGGCAATTCCTTTCATGTTGAGTATTTTGAATAATCTGACAAGCCCATGGGTGACACCACAAAAAAGCAATGCACAAAACTGGCAAGGAGAGCATCTCAGCAACTCCCTGTGGACCAAGAGGCACCCGATACCTAGCAGTGCCAGGGGTAAGAGAAGCATCTGCTCACCTGCTCCTCCTCTAGCAGTAAATAGAAGTGACTAAGAATAAAGGGGCAGGGGAAATGGTTGTATCAACACCATCCTCTCAACTCCCAGCTTGAGTGCAATCACATTATCACAGAATCACAGAATTTAGAGGTTGGAAGTCACCTCCAAAGATCATAGAGTCCAACCCCCCTGCCAGAGCAGGGCCAAAACTAGGGCAGATCACTCAGATAACAGTGAAACCTTTCTTCCAGGAGAGATTTTCCTCTTATAAAACTTTGTATTTAACTAAACTGCAGCCAGGGGATCCCAGAGAAGTTCTCTGAGGTGGCAGGTGAGGCTACCCAGTCTGGGTTTCCCTTATTTCCAGCTTGGGATGTGGCCTTTCCTCAAGATTGCTGGCAGGTTTGCCTGCAAACCAGCCCCTCCCCTGCCCTGGCTGGTGTCTCTTCAGCCCAGCCCCATCCACCCTTCCCATGGATGAACCCTGATGCCTCGCAGATGTTTGCCCCACCAAAGAGGAAAGGAGGAAGAGCTGCCATGTGTCCCCTTCCCATGCATGCAGGGACAGTTAGCAGTGGGCCCTTGGGACCAACTGGAGGGGAAAGCAAGAGTGAACAAGAGCCAAAAATAACATTTTTTTTTCTGCCCTAAATAATTCCATCTCTCCTTTCCCCCTCACCTCCACTATGTAGGACCTTGGTGTTAGACAGCAAGCACTAAATATTTAAGGGACTACTTTTTCTTTTTAATGTGGAAATAGCCCTAAAGAAATGAAAAGGGACCTGCTGCTCCCTCCTTTCTTAGCTCAGATTTTAGTGAAAAGCTGGACTTATTTAGGGCAGCAAAGCAGGAGCTGAGAGCAGTTCTTACTGCCTACGCACAGTTCAGCAGGGGGAGAAAAAACAGCCAGTGGGGTAGAGCTATTTCAGCTGGACAGGAATGCTGGCACAAAACCCAGTGTTTGTAGGCTGGCCATGACTGACCTGGAGCTGGAAATTTAAGTCCCCCACCTTTGCTGAAGTACCAGAAAAGCAAGTGCTTGGGCCAGCCTTCCCAAAGGAGTATGGGACAAAACCTCTGGCAGCTTTTAACATGGATTTTAGGGTGTTCCAAGGGATTTGGTACAGCACCAGATGGGGCAGGCTGGACTCCATGGTGCAAAAGGGGGGCTTGAGTCCTGCACTGTCTTGTCACACTGCCCTGCTCCAAAAGAAGTCATACAGAAAATGCTTTCCTCTCTGCACAAGAGTCTCTTGCCCCATCATGTCTCTAATCTCATGAGATGATAGTCAGAGATGAAAAATCTGCCCAAAACTTCAAATTTCTTATACTCTCTGCTGCTTTACAGAGCTTGGCTTCAGGCCCATTTCACAGAGTTAAAAAAGGCTGTGAAATCCCTTTGCTTCTTGCTCTGCTGTCCATCCCCACACTGTCTCCCCTTTCCCCAAAGCCCTCCCTCAGCTCTCCCCTAGCCAAAGTGATGGAGGCACAGCAGGAGGAGCAGGAAAGGGGTGCCAGATCAGGGTCTCATGCCCCACTTCACTTGGACACAATGGCACCCAGAAAGGGTTCAGCAGCAGGAGCAGACACATCTCAGCAAGCAGCCAAGAAACGTTCCCCGTGGAAAAGGAGAACAGGAAAAATCCTCTTTTTTTTTTTTCAACAAGGAAAGAAAATGCTTGACCACCTAGCGAAAAGAAACAAATGCCAAGCAAAGAATGGCATGAAAGTAGCTAAACAGCAGTTAATCCTCTTTTATACCACTGGGATGAAAGTAGTTTAGTGAGGCCCATGAGACTATCCCAAGCTCAAGACAGGGGATTTCAGCCCTGGTCCCCAGTGCTCACTCCCTGCCAGCTCCCAGCCAAGCACAGTTTCCCTTCTCCCCTGCCCTTCCGGAGAGCCCAATTAGCAATTAATCATCAGACAGGGAGAGCAACTCCCTTTCTCCATGTGCCACCAAGCCAAACTTGAGAAGACCTTCAAACTTTTGTTTTTTAAATACAGTTTTTTCTCTTAAAAGGCAGCTACAAACACCCATAAAAGCACACAGGGCCCCTCCACCTACAAAAGCGAGCCCAGCTCCACCACCAAGCTGCAAGGGCAACCTGGCGTCGTGAGGGACTGGCCACCAGTCACTGCTGAGCACAAAATCTGAGCAGCACCAGTGTGCCAGCATCTTGATAGTAACAGCAACACCCCACTCCCTCTCCATCATGTGTGTCCATCTGCACACCTCACAGCCCTGCCACATGGCTCAGTGGCAGAGGTGCCACATGCTTGCAGCTCCAGGGGATGCTGGGGAAGTAACATTGTGCACAGGAAGGGTGCTGTGCTTCCACACAGAGATGAGGAAAATCCCTTCACTCTGCACCCTCCAGCACCCATGGGACATCTAGGTCCCTTCCAACCCCTAATAGCTGTGAATCTGTGAATCCCTCACTGGTCAGACAGCAGACCAGAAGGTCCTTGGAGACCCTCAGAGCCTCCAATAAATGTTTCAGATCCTCATAGTGCCTTCAAAAAAAGACATCAGTGACCCATGGCTTCCTGCATTACTCTCTGCTGCTGGGACTCAACATCTTATTTGCACAGGGTGGCTGGAACTCCTCAAGGAAGAGGTGCCTGGGGTGAGTCACACTGCTTAGAGAGCCAAGATCCCCCTGCAGATGGCTACACACCTCATCAGCAGGACCAGAGCTCCATGCATCTCAGCTACAGCCATCAGAAACCACAGGACATTGCCACTCAGTCACCCACATCCCATGGGGACAAAACAAATCCCTGCTTGTGGCCCAGAAGGTGGCACCACATTGGCAAGTTGATATCCTACCTCAAACTCATGACTTGGGAGTTGCTGAGAAGCTGCTGCCAAAGTGAGCAGGGCCAGACAGGGATATCACAAGACGTGGAAGGGACTGTGGAGGGGCATGAGTAGCCAGATGCCCCTGGGGCTGGCCAGGGCTGCACTTACCCCCACCGTTCTTGTAGCAGAGGTAGGGGAAGCGCCAGACATTTCCCAGGCCGATGATCTCCCCAGCCACAGACAGGACATACTCCAGTTTATTGTTCCACTGTCCTCGTTCCAGGGTCTGGTCTTCCTCCTCCTCCTTTTCCATGCTGGGGTGTGCAGGCACTGTTTCACCATTGCTGACAGCATCAGGGACTCTGTAATCCATCCCACCTTCAGAAGGAGTTTCCTTCGTTACGTTCAGCACAAGCCATGCAATGAGGCAGAAATCTGGGCTACAGGAGGCAAGAAAGGGGAGAGGAGCCACACACAAGAGCATGTCAAACCATTACCAATTGCTGCTGGCAGCGAGGCACTAAGAGCACATGTACACTCTCACTGCTGAAGGCCAAAACCAGTCCTTTATTTTTTTTAATTTTATTTTTAGTTGATTCATTTCAAAACACTCCTGCTTCTGGAAGCCCGTCCTCTAAGCACAGCACTATGCAGAAGACCCAGCAGCTCAGCCAGGTTGGAGGTCCCATTGTGGCAGGTACAGGGAAAAGACTGGAAAGGGGCAGTAGTGGGATGAAACACTTGACAAGATACTTGAATAAGGGTTTCTCTTCTCTCCTGTTGCAGCTTACCAAGGTCTTGCATTACCATGCAATGCAAGCCACGAAACATGCAAATCTTAGATGTGGAAAGTAAACAAACTGTTAAAAGTTTCTGCTGTCAGTGGTGGCAACTGTTACTGGCCATCTACCAGACTGAGAAAAAAGGTAATTTTTCTGAATGGCATTATTATTCTAATAGCAGGAAAAGAAAAGGTGAGGATGCCATGGTCGTCTGCAATCTCTCCTCTCCCAGCATCCAAATCCTCCAAATACCTGCCCAGTGCCCGCAGAAGCTGCCCTTAATATGACTCTTGGAAATCTTGGGCACTGAAAGAGCTTCTCACAATCTCTAAACAGATGGAACGGGCTGCCCAGGGAGGTTGTGGAGTCTCCTGCTCTGGAGACACTTAAGAGCTGCCTGGATCTGTTCCTGGGTGACTTGGTCTAGGTGATCCTGCTCTGGCAGGGGGGTTGCATTAGATGATCTTCTAGCTCCCTTCCAACCCCTAATATCTGTGAATCTGTGAATCTCTGCTAAGGATAGCAGATGATTAGCACAGAGTAGGTCCTCTTCCTCCTTCCCCTAAAAGCCTCCAAGAGGACACCTTTCCTCTGGAGAAAGCCAGAGCACAACCTAAGTGACTGATGGTGTACAGCGAGGACGCAGGAATGGGTAGCACAGCAGGCACCAGCTCTGCTGCAGCCATTTGGGCGGCTCAGGGGGTGTTTGAGCCTGTTGCTCATGGGCAGGGCGCCCTCCTGGCTGCCGAGCCCCACGGGGCAAAGTGTGAGAACCGTGGTTCCTACCAGTGCCCAGTGCCAAAGTCGGGGTTGCTGAGGACATGGTGCCAAGGAGGGCACCTTCCTTTGCGTGGTGCCAGCCCTGGATCCTGCTCGTGCCCTGCAGAGGCAGCTCCCCTAGCCCCAGCTTCATGCTGACATTCATTCCCTCCTGTAACTTCCTTGCCAGGAGAGCCAAAAAAGGCACTGGCAGCGAACCAAACTCTTCTCCATCCGGGGAGAGAAGGAAAGAAAAAAAAAAAAAAAAGAAGAAAAAAGAACCAAACAAAACCATCAACAACAATTACAAGAAAAAAAAAAAAGCAAAGCTGCACTTTCCAGCTCTCCCCTCCCCCTACAAAACACTTTGGGACATGCAGAGGAACAAGAAGCGCTGGCAGGCATTTGACAGCGGCTGCAGGGCGGGAGCGGGAGGAGCCCCCCACGCTGGAAAATGATTAACCAGGCAGCGAGCGGCCGGGGGCCTCTCCCCTCGGCACCACCGGGGTGCGGGGCACAGGAGGAGCGGGGCAGGAGCACAGGAGGCAGAGCTAGAGCTGTTACCTTGCGGACGGCGCTGGAGCGACCCGAGCCGATGGGAGACGCGGAGACAGGAGCGAAAGGTGCTGGCTATTTAAAGTGTGGAAAAAAAACCAAAAAACAAACCAACAAAAAAACCCAACCAAATCAGTGGTGGTGTAATCCTAGACTTCGCCCAACCCACATTCCTTCCCCCCACCCCCCAGGGCTGGACAAAAACCTACACATGACTGATTTCATGGCCAGTGCAATGGGGCTCGTTCCCCCCGCTGTCCCCGCCAGCCCTCGTTCTCCCGCAGCGGCAGCGCTCGGCTGCTGCTCCCCATCTCTGTCCCCAGGGGAAAGGGGAGACCACCACGTACAGGTGCCTCTGCAGTCCTGCCTGAGGGAGCCAACACTCTGAGACCTGCTGGAAAGAGGTAAAAGGAATTCAGAGTGAATTCTCATCACAGTCTCTCCGCGCAGAAGAAATGGGTACAGGGCAAGGTCCTGCACCACAACACGACCCGCAGTGCCCATGGAGGCAGCTGGGCTGTGGCACGGCCAGGAGCTGTGGCAGTGCTCTGAGCTAGAACTAAACTCTGCTGAACTCCCTGCTCCTTCTTACTGAGGGTCCCAACCAGCCTCGTTCAGAAAAGGCAGGTCGCAAAATATTTTTCACTCATGAGCAGGGATCTTCACCACTGGTCTTTCCCAGGAGCAGCACTGCTCTGCCTCAGGATATCCTACAGAAGCCACAATGGGAGTGGACAACCAAACAGGAGATAATCATGCAGCAGGGAGAAAAACAGCCCCAGTTGTGCATACCCAGTATTGGGCTGCAAAGTAAAATGTGACTGCCTGGAAGAGAGGTCTTCAGATCACTGCAGTTACCAGATGACAACAGCTCTGTGCTTTGAGGCCATAAAAAAAAAGGCAAACAGAACTGGAGCTTGTTCATGGTAGATGCACTGCAATTGTGATGTCCAAGGCTGTAATTGAAGACTGATTTTAAAATGCTATTACTACATCGTTGATGAGTATCTGGAGCAAGAGACACAATCCCTCAATCAAACAATCAATCAATCAGTCACACTATTGGGTTCAGCATCCTTGCTTGCAAAGCAGCAGCAAAACCTGAGCTGTGTACGGGCAGCCTGAGAAGGTATTAAGACAAAAACAGGAACAAAGCAGCAAACATTGAAGTGTGACCACATTAATCTGTGGTGTACCCACACAGCACCAGAATTCCTACAGGAGAAACAGGGAAAGGGAATGGGCAGAAGTAAGGAGCAGGTTCTAGCAAGGAGTAATCAAATCAATGATGACTCCTCAACCTGGGAAAGGATGCCTAGGATAAGAAGAAGATGACAACAGAGGTCTAGAAAAAAAGAAAAGATAGAGAACATGAATACATCATCCACGACATCTCACAGTTCAGTATCTAATGGCAGCCAATGGAATATTCAGATTTAAAACAAAAATAAATACTTTTCTCCCACTGTGCCTAACTAATTAAATGTGGTACCTGTGGCTATTGCCTAAGAACATTGTAAGGGAACTAAGCAAATTCACAAAGGGCTTCTCCTCCAGAGCAGCAATTAAACAGGACAGTCCAAATACAGCTCCAGTCCTCAGATCAAGTGAATATTGAAAACTGGGGAAGACGTTCCAGAGAAGGAACAGGGAAGACAGTGAGAATCAGAGAACATCCCTGAGCAGAAGCCATCTCACAGTGAATAGCGTTGCTGTTAAACAGAGTAAGGACATAAGCACTGAAATGACAGCAAATTCAAATCATGCCTTGCCTTGTGCAACAGATTAGTGTAAGGAGAGAGGAGATGGAATTAGCAAACTATTCTAGAGACTCTCAGTTACTGTGTCTGCCAGTATCACTGCCTGAATATCCCTGGATAAACAAGATCACTACAGCACACTGATGGCAATAATCTTATCAACAAGATGATAAGATACTTGTCAGAAAGTAATAGATTATGATAGGAAACTGTATAATCAATAACAAGTGATTTTACTTCCACCAGCAAGATAAGGCTGCACTGAACATGTGTTGAAAATGAAAACAAATGTTCAGTGTAAACATAAGCACCAAGGGGAAATATTGACTCCACGAGTGCAAAAGCAAACTGGAAAATTCTGAGCAAAGCATATTTCAAGTAAAACATCACTTTACACATCTTCTGAGGTATAAGAAAAACACTGTTGTATGGTTTTGGGTGATGTTATTAAAGACATTAAAAACAAAACAAAATAAAACAAAGCCAAAGCAAACAAACAAAACCAAACAACAACCACCACCCAAATCAAACAGCAAAAGGAAGCTTAAAACAAAACAAAAAAAACCCTCAAACCAACAAATCTTGTTGACTAAGATTTTGAGCCTGCAACCATATTTAAGCTAAGTGGGAGAATGGGGACAGTTGGAAACAACACGTTTGCAAGAAACATGTAAGAGAGGTGGAAAAAGGTGATTATTTTTTTTAAATAAAGGGAACAAGCTTAGATAACATGCATGCTGTAGTAAAAGGAAAACAATTTACTCCTAAAATCTCTTGAGATTAGGTCATTTAAAACTATTTAGACAGATATATGAACATGTAATTTATTGATATTAGGAGAACACCAGAGAAGGCAGCAGCATGTGCCACCCAGAGTTTTGCAGGCTGAACCTCACTGGTCTGCAGGGCATTTTCCTCCCCAGTGCTGCAAGTGGCAGTGCTGATGCTGGTACCCATCCTGCTTGCATCACTCTTATGCCATTCCCAGGATGGCACAGGAGGGATTTTTTGTGGTGACCTCCCCTGCTGGAGATACAAAACAGGACCCTGCCTGTTTAGTAACCCTCCAAGAGCACAGGGCTGGAGATGGCACCAGCTCCTCCCTACCTAGACCCAAGTGGCCAGGCTGTGACCGGTCATTTATTGGAGCAGCCTGTGCTGGAGCAATGACTCCCCAAGCTGGTCCTGAAGCAGCTTACTGGTCCAGTCAGACTGCCAAGCTGCCTTTGCTGGTGCAGGGGGCACAAGTGGGGCACGGCTGGCTTACTCACTTCTCCCCAGTGCCCATTATAGCTAAGAGCAAGAGTGCTGGACCAGTGGGATATATATCTGCATACCTCACACCTCAGCCAGGACAAAGGCTGGATAATCCTGATCCTAAATGTTATTAATTCATCTTCTGATATTTATGTTGCATTTTTGCTTGTCTTTACCTGACAACGGTTACCAAAACTTCTGTCTTCAGCTTCTTCCACTAGCAGCTGAGGTTTTTTTTCCTGATGCAGTGCTTATGGCCCAGACAAAACAAGCTTGGAACAGGCTTCCTCTGGAGATAACAAGGTACTTTGACACTTGGTGAGTTAAGTGTGCACAAGAACTGGCCCCAGCCCGCCACATCCTGCACTGGCCCCGTGTGCTGGTAGGAACCATGGGATCTACTCCCAGGTCTGGTCCTGCTTCATGTCTATGTTCTGCTGAGCAGGGAACAAGCATTAATTAAATTTCTCCTCCAAAAGCACCTAGCCTCTCATAGATGTGGTTCAAATCTAAAAGGAGGATAAATCTGACAGCACCCACTTAGAAGAATGATGAAGGGAAGAGAGAAGAGGGAAGTGGTTACTGGGGATGTGCACAGCCTCTAACTGCCCTGCTATTAGCAGCAACTTCTGAATGAACATGCTTCTAACCAAAACTGCTTTTAGGAGAGTGGCCAAGGCACAACTGCTGCTGCTGCTTCAGTATTCCCAGCATAAAGAAGCCATCAGCCATGACTGACCTTTGCCAAGCAGCAAGAGCAGCTGCGCTCCCCCCTTCCACCTCCCCCTCCACTCCTCTGTCACACGTGACAAGCTGGCTCCATGCATATAATCTTGCAAGCCACCTCCCAGTTTCCAGGAACACATTTTGCTGTTATATTCTGTTATATATTTGCAAATATGATGCATTTTCTCTGTCTGATAATCACACTGCTGCTGGCCTTTGCAGTGTTATGAAATTCAGTGAAAATGTCATTCAGCTTAAATGACCACAGCCGTAGCAAGCAAAATGATCACAAGTATGCACACAAAGAGGGTAAGTGGGGGCTGATAGTGGCTTGCATGCTACAGGATCCTGTAGCCCACTCAGTGGAGAAAGAAGCCAAGGTAAGCACAAAGGATTGCCTCCTGTTTGAGCCACTAGGCTCCCTCTCAGAAAGGCACATATATTTTGAAACGAAGATGTCAGGAGCCAAATGCCATTGCAAAAGCCTGTGGTTCCTGCAGTGACAGAAGATCCTACTGTAGCCACGTGGACAGCCTCATTCAGATGCAGCCTCCCCAGTGAATACCCACTTTAGAAAAAAAACTGTTCTCACTGGACATTTGCAGCATGGCAGAGGCCTCACTTTTGTGCCTACACTGCTTGTGGGGCAAGACACGACTGTCTGTGGACACCATGCTCTGCACACAGGAGATAGAGTCATGATGAGCTAGGGCTCAGGGAACCATCCTGAGTGCAGGACAGAACCCTTGTAGCCAGAAGAACCATCACCTGCAGATACCACTGCTATACCCTCTGCTCCTCTGCAGGCAGAAGGCTGATGCTTGCACTGTATTTGGTGCATAAAACTTACAGCACGCTGGAAAGTCCCTCTCTACAAACCTCTGATCAAAGGTCAAAAGTATAGAGGGAGATGCATTGAGACAAAGAGGACTATGTTCCCAGACCACTTTGGCCAGCATTACATGAATTACAGCCAAGAGAGCTGTCATTGTCTTGGCTACACCCAGTACTGGTGGTTTCCCCCTAGAAACAGCAGTGCTCCTCAGGTGTGCACTTGGAACAGCAAACACAAAGCTAGGGCAGGAACATCTGCAGTACTTTGCATCTCACCTCTGCTTCAACTTCTGCATAGCAGCTTGTGTCTGTTAAACACTCAGGCCCTTTGCACAGATGAGCAACGGGCAGGGTATTTTTTTTCTGTTCAGAATTTAAAGGCATCTCCATTTCATTTACGGACTAAACCAAATTTATAGCTAAAAAATTATAAACATGTATAGATACATATATGCTTAGAATTTAATACATAATATAAACAAGAGTTGAATAGCAAGCAAACTCATGATTCTGAAGCCTTCAATCTTTTTATCATCTCCTTCTTCTATCCTCCAACTCCAACGTGCACCACCAATTCCTTGGGGCTGTTCCCTTGTTTGCCAGTAACTGGGTATCCTGAACAAACCCTTGTAGAGTAACTGTGGGAACAGAGCCTGAGCACATTTTAGGAAGAGGTTTGGAATCACTACCCTTCCTAAGACTAGTCATCAGCCTCCTGATGTGATAATAGTTTGCATTAAATAAATAAATAAATAAATAAATCACATTTGTTCTTGCAGCCAAGGAGCTAATTAGAAGGCAGTTTCATATCAAGAACCATATGCCAAAGGAAATAATAATTTCAGGCTAGTAACAATAGCAGTATTGCTTAAGCAGCCCAGAAGTGAGAAGTCTAAAATCAGCAGATTGATTAGGTACAGAGTAGACTGAGGAGTAGAGAATGAGCTGCATATTGGGACCATTGGGATAATGGTGTTTCCTTTTGCTCCACACATTCTACTCCTCTGAAATGAAGATGATGACACTGAAACAGAATGTCTGGACAAAGAATGAAATCAAAGGCACTGACAGAGCTGGATTTGGGACAAACCTGCACCCTGGTCTGCCTGGAGGAGGGATGTTCTGGCAGGAAAACGGAAAAGCTTTTCTCAGAAGTGCAACAGGGTAACAGCCACTTAACTGATTTCTCCATAGAAAACCCACAATCTGGTTATAAGTAAGAAAGATTTGAAGATTTGAGCACTGTTCTCAGATCATCTGTTCGTGCTTATTTACATATTCTGAAAAAAAAAAAAAAGTAAAAGGATACTTTTCTTAATTCAGGAGACCTACGGGGCTGGGAACTACTCAGAATACAAAGTATTCCATTCTGGGACAAAATCCAACAGACAGTCACTGGTGGACAGCATGAGAGGGGGAAACTTTCAAAGAAGTTTCTCAGAAATAACTCCTCTGAGTAACAGATGACCAAGTGAAAACTTTGGCATAAAAAAAATCCAAACCCAAAAGGTCAGTAAAAAAACTCAGGTTATTTTTTTTTTCCAGTTTCCAAAAATCAGAAATACAGCAAATTTCAGGAGGCATTGCCTCTTCAAAACACCCCAGGCAACCCTCATCTTGGCACGAGGAGTGCCCTGGCTGAGCTCCTGGCCAGGGCAGCACACGGGGATGCTGTGCTTGGAGAAGGAAGAGCAAAGGCCCACCCCTGAAGTGCTGCCCAGTCACAAGCACCCCTGCAAGGCTCTATGGAGTGACAACTCCCAGCTCATGAGAAGTCTCTTGTCTTCTGCAGTTGCTGGCAGAAGGAGGAAGGGACCTGTAGTGCCTATCTTCCCTGACCTTACACTTGGTCACTCTGCTGAGGTTCCTGCAAGGGCATAGGTTATTTTATTAAAGTAGGTTAAACAAGATTAAAAGATCAAAGAAGACCTCTCAAATCTACAGAATTAGTTCAGTGTTTGGTGGGGTTTTGAGACACAACATGAACAAGATGTTAGACTGAAGTAAGCGTCACAATGCTACTGGACATGGAAGTACCAGTTGGTTCACTAATGACCAAAGAGTGATTTCAGGAGGGAGCAGCTTACTGAAGAAAGAACCAGGCTTTTTAAGTGCAGCTGCAGTGAGGCCCCCAAGTGATGCCCCACACAGCCCACTGGCAGTGACAGCACAGATAATAACTCACAGACACTGCCAAAAGCAGTCTGAAGATGCATATGCTCCTGTGCTGTTCACAACCTCAGCTCAGGGCTGCCTGGAAGGCTGAGCCACAGAACCTCTCCACTTGCAGCAACTGGCTGGTGGAGAAGCTGAAGGATCAATCAGGGCTGAGAGGACAGCAGCAAGATGCAAACATGCATGGAGAATATTCTGGTGTGGAGCTGGGAACAGCAATTCTGCACTTCCTTGCAGTGTGGTAAGGAAATACTGAGCTGCAAGGTAGGAAAAGCTCCCACAAGGCAGCTTGCAATCTCACAGCTTCTCTGAAAGTAGACAGGCATCCCTAGAAGGGTGGCAGGTGAGACCTCCCTTGCTGGGAAAGGAAGACAGCTGGGGAGGAGCAAGAAGTGCTTGCAAAGGGAATTTGCCCCCATGTCCTTCAGCCTCACTTCCCTTAGGGCAGGGATATCCTAAGGTGTAATGGGAAAGGCCCAAAGGAAAAAACCCACAGAGCAGTTCAGGAACTGTGCTTGAGATCACCGTTGCTGAGAAAGAAACTGACTGAAAACAGCTGTTTCTTAGGACAAAGCAAAGCCAGTGTTTTGGGTTGGTGGTTGGTTTTGTTTTCAGAAAGGTGTTCCCATGTAATTGCATTCTTTGCACACTCTGAAAACAGGAGTTATAAAAAGTGCTTGTTTTCTGCTCCAAACAGGAATCTGACCCATCAGCTTCCCAGAATTGCCTTACTCAGCAAAAACAGACACAAAAAAAATCCACCCCACCTTTAAGCTGTGAATGGGTTTTCTGCTGCTGTGTATTCTCTTCCATTTTTTGTTCAGTTTTGTGTATTCTCTTAAGACCCCTCAATCCTAAAATGCACCCCCCTAAATCCATTCCAAGTGCATTTCTACCAGAAGCCAGTGGAAATCAGTGCTCCAACCTTCCAATTCCTTGTGCACACAGGCACATTCAGGAACGAGGCAGGGGAATTTCAGAGCACTCCATTGCATCTTTACTATCTAATTCATAATCTCTCATCCATTCCCTTCTAACAAATGTAGAATAAATTCCTTCATTCTTACTTTCTTCATTCCCTGAAGACCCAGTGAGTGACAGCCTAGGGCACAGGAAACCAGTGCTGCACTACACCTGTCTCCTTTCATACAACAGCACTTGGGAAAAAGAGTGGCCAGGACTAATGATCTGCCAGTTTTGATTAATAAAAGCTACAGAAAAGGCCATGGTGTGAGGTGAGTGCTCACAAAGTAAGCCAGCTAGCTCTCTCTAAACCTTACCAGTATGGATACAAACCTGGATAATGGTTTACAGCTGCACCAGTAGATCACCACCTTAGAGTAGCAGGTGAAGAGCAGAAATACCACACACTCACCTGGGGATTCATCAGCATTAGGTAAGGTTGCTACCAGATGATTCTGCTTCTCTACCAGGTATTCTCAGGCCAGCTGCACAGTGATCATCTCTCCCACAAATATTTCCAGGCAGAGCTAAGCCATCTTCCCCCAGTTCACCTCCTAAGAGATTACCAGGAAAGCTGGCAAGGCATCAACAGGATGCAATGTTATCAATACAGTGATCATATGTAGGTTTTTAGCTTTACAGTGCTTTGCCCTGATAATGCCATTAGAGGAATACACAAGAACCTTGCTAAACTAACTTTCCAGCAAGAAAAGTTGAACTACTAGCTGACAGCAGTGAACAGAACTTGCTACTCATCTCACATCCCACTAAACCTCAGCTATTTCTCAAATTCATTATTTAGATTTGCACAGGCTCCACTGCTCCTGTCACAGAACAGCAGCAGCAAAGCACCTTCTTTCCCTGGGGCAATGCCCACTGCCTGCTGGGTGAGCACAGCTGCTGCTGGACCAACCTGCAGCAATCTGGCAACAGGTGCAGCTGTTTGACCTGCTGGAACAGCACCCACCCATTAAAGGCAGATGGCAGGCTGGCCAGTGCCATGGACCATCTCAGGACCTGCATGTTAAGAGGTCACCCCTCTCCTCATATATTAATACCCACAGCAATTCCCTCTGGCACTTGGCTCTAAAGCAGTGGGGTTTTTTTGGGGGGTGGGCAGCATGACTGACACCAATTGGTCTCTTGAAAACCCTTCCATTGAGACACCAGGCCCCATCTAGGATTACAACTATTCACTGCAGCAGGGCTTGTGTTTCAAAGACATTCAGATCCTGCCTCTTTACATGCTTCTGGTTTTCACTAAATGCTTGCTACTTCCACTGCTTTTACCTTGCAACTTCACATTCAGGTCCCTTCCAATCCCTAACATTCTATGATTTGTGGCAAGCCATCCCATTACATAAGGCTCAGTGCTCTCCATGGCTTGCTGTGAGTTTCCAGCTGTCCTACTCATTTATCACCCTCTCAAAGCCAGCACAGATAGAATTTTGATTAGAGCTGGATTTCTTGCATCTCCTTTGCCTCACTGCTCCAAGCAGAGTTCCTGTTCAGTTCAGGCAGGCAGACCAAACACATTCCTAGTGACCACAGCTGGAGGTGATTTGAAGGAGCTCCCTGCTTTTCATTTTGATGTTAACTCCTGGAAGCCTCAAACCTTGATTTTAGCAGATCACTGTTCTCAACTTCTCCCCAGGGGCACTGACAGTGATTTCAAGAATGATTTTAAGAAACATTTCTCACCCTTTAAAAATCTTTAATTTCTAACAGTCATTAAAGGTATGTCACCTGTACCTAGAATGACAGCAAGGCTGTCTGCTATAGTTGATGAGTGTCTTAACACTTCTTACTTTGCTACACCTCTGTGCTGTCCTTCTTCTAGTAACTGTTATTATAGAACACCACAAAATGAAGGTGACAGCTCTCTGTGGCCAGCTGCCTAGTCAACAGCCAGCTGTTGAATAAACAAGGCTGTAGACACATTCATTTCTCCTAGAGCAGATGCCCCCATCACTCATATTATGCCTTTCTTCCAACGTGAAGAATAGTGCCCAGAAGAACCATGGATCAGCAACATTGACTTCAACCAGACCAGCTTGAGCTTGGTCTTTTACCTAAATGTAAGCTTCCTACCCCATGTGAAGTTTAGGTACAAGCAGCTTGGCTCTGCCTTTTAGTTTTCCATGCATCTTACAAACTGCAATTCCAATAGGGTGGCTGGCTTGTTGGGGTTTTTTTTTTTCTTCAAATCTTACATGCCACAACAATGAATGAGGCCTAAGACAGTGTCTGTATGGAAGATCATTTTCTTGACAGGTGGATGCAGGGAGCTACAAGGCAGTCAGCTTCACCCTTGTCTCTGAGATTATGGAATGAATTCTCCTCAAAGACACATGTAGGTTCATGAGGAACCACTGTAATATTAGCCCAATTCAATTAACTTCTGTGATGAGCCCAGTAGACAAGTGAGCAGTGGATGTTTACCCTGACTGAAAGCAAAAACATACTTACGGAGTGGATGGGCAAATTCCAAGGGGTGTAAAAATGGAGTGGACTGCTGTGCTCAGCTTTCAGTAATCAATTATTTGAAATGTAGGAGGTGAGAGTACCTCAGGGACTGGTACTGGAGTCTCCTGGCTTACATCTTATCCACCTGGACAGTGAAACAGAGCATGCTGGAGTTTGCAGATGACACTGAACTGGATTTTGGTGGCCAGGAACAGGACAACCAAAAATGTGGGAGGAGAAGGCTCCCATTCAGTTGGATCTTCACTGGCTGGAGTGATGTGCCAATACAAAGCTTAAGTTCATCAGTCCTGCACCTGAGAAATAATAAACCAAGAGATCTGAGGCTAACAGTGGATGCAACAAAAAGGGGTCAGCAGTGGGCCCCCCCTTCAGCTATAAATGGCATACCTGCATCATAAAAGCATGACCAGCAAGATAAAGGAAGTTATTTTTATCTTGAAATCAACATTTGTAAACTGCATCTGGAGTAACACACAGTTTGGGGCTCCTCAGTACAAAACCACATTGACAAGCCTGCAACAAGCCCAGGTGAGGATTAGAAAGCTGCAGATCATGACATGGCTCAAGGGAGGCTGAGCTGGGTTTGTTCAGCTTGGAAATTAAGGCTGCATGACTTGAGCTTTTCAACCACCTGATGGATAGGTACAGGAAAGAGAGGAGCCACAAAAGGCTGCTCTCAAAAGGCAACAGGTTTGCACTACAGGTAGTATAGAACTGGAAGACAGTTCATTAAATGCCTTGACTTGACCCAGCTCTGAAAAACCTGACCTACTTTCAGAGTCAGCCCAGTTGACCCAGTTGTCCACCAGAAGCCCCCCAATTTCAACTATGATCCTGAAAACTGAAATGCTCAATGCAATCTTCACAGCATGGCTAAGGAAACACAGACTTCTGTTTATTCTACGCTGTGTAGTTCTATTGTCCCTCAAGATAAATTCCCCAGCATCACCCATTTTACCTTAAGCCCTCATTACCAAACCATCCAGGTTGCACAAGCATTCAGTTACAGATGATCTGTCAAAAGCATGAATCCTGAGAGTAATGGTACTGAAGTGCAGGAGTGACATTTATCTCTGTGCAAGTAAAGCTGCACCAGTCCAGGCCCCAGCTCTTTACCAAAACCTGGAGACCACATGGTTTGGACAAGACACAGCACAGGTCTGGGCCTTTCTGAGTTCCTCACAGCAGCTTGGGTCATTTCTTCCACTTGTGTCAGATGTAGGAAGAGAAATACCACCAACAGTGGCTAATATCTGTTGTAGGATGCAGCATTAAGACAGGTATCTTTCTATGATTTCTATGAGCTATGATTTTGTGTATTGAGATTTTTGTCCCCAAGGCATGAGAGGGTTTTCCTAGAGTTGTAACAGACCTATAAGAAAATTATTTCTTCAGTTTAACTTTGAGTTGCTTCTTTGCATATGTTCTCACAGAATCTCAAAGCCCTGAGATCTGGAGACAAAACCACAGCTGGAGTTTTTAAACCACTAACTACATATCTAGAGATTTTTCCAAAAGTTAACATTTATTCATAAGTTCATACTATCAGCAATCCTTCGTTAGGAATTATGCTCTTAAAAAAGAAGCTTAAACAACAAGATGTAAATCTAATAATGGTCTTCAGTTTATGAACACCTTACCCAAAAGCAGATGAGACATCCTTGACTAGAAAGTGTGGCAAGCTCCTTCTGACAGTGTAATGAAGAGCCTCTCCAGGTCATAACACTACAAACAGCCATTAAAAATGTGACCTTTTGCACATTGTTTGTACATTTTTCTGTTGTTTACTCTTCCCTACACTTGTTACAAGCAGAATGACTGACCACTGCATTGTACAGCTGTTTGTTGTCTTCTTGTAGCTAGTGCTACTGTTGACATTCTCCACCACACCTCCTATTCAGAGAAACAGGAACATTCAATGCAGATTCACTAAAAGATTTCTCTTCCAGTTGATGGTAATTACATATAATAATGACTTTATGGCAACAGAGAATGCAGGAATGGTTAAGAGAATATGCTCAGTGGCTAACAGGATATGCTAACCATTGTTTTCCCTGATGCATCAAGGATTCTAGGAGTCAGGAAAGAATACAGAACACCGGGATTCTTGAGGAAATCTTGTACTAGTCTACTTCTGGAACAATTAAAACACCTGTGACAGATTCTATCCACTCCATATAGGGAAACATTTATGTAGTACCATCAGTTAAAGCTTGAAGGAAAAGTAAAATCTGTTTAAACCAGTTTACCAAAACTGAGTGTACATTAAGAAGAAAAAAACAAAAAATATGTAACTGGAAGCAAAAAGAGGGTAAGTCTAGGCTACAGCATAGACTCCTTCATAAATAAGTAAACAAATAATACTCTTAAGTTTGCTAGGGTGCCCGTTCAGCCACATACTTAACCACAGTTTACTTTTCCTTTTAACACCTCCTTAGTCTTTAAAGAGCAGGAATTAGAAGTCCATGCCCAATCTGGACTCAAAGCTCCCAAGACCCTATGTCTTCTGCCCTCCAACTTCTGTTTCTTTTGCACATCTTCCTCTTCCCAGGTAGCAGGCACAAATAAAACAAGCGGATAAAGTTCGTCTACCTGAGCTGATTTTGTTTGTTTGTTTTGGATGGACAATTCTGCCAGATAAATAAACTTCCAAAAATAAAGAGAACAAGCAAAGGGACACGGAACAGTCAAGACAGAACACTTTTGTTTTTGTCAATATTTCTTTAAATCCCAGTCCAGCTCCTAGTAAGACTGGACACTACTTACAACACTCCTAGAACTGCAGGAAGAATGGAAACACAATAGGGAGTGAGTGGAGAGGGGGACAAGACAGCCCAGTGGCTGGCTTCAGACATTCACATACACAAAGCCAGCACCCACTGGAGTCATTTAAGGCCCAGATGCCCCACTAATAGGAACAAACCCAAACACAAAGGTAGCACATGAAATGTATTCACCTATTTAAACACAGGCAGCTGGTCAAGCTAGAATGGGGAAGGTAACTGCTAATTCCTTGTACTACAAGGAAGGAATGGAGTAAAAAAACCCAAGCCCACGGGCAGGTTTTTGCTTTGTGAACCTCTGTCTGTGCTGCTGGTTAACAGTGGTAAGTATAAAAAAATCAAAGAAAAATAATCTATTTATAGAACAAGTCAGTAGTCTGAGACATTTAGAAAAAAGTAAAAACAAGTCCTTCTTTAAAAATGGATTTACTAAAACAACTGTCACCCAGGATGACCCCAAGCCCTCTGGACCTCTAGTAAAGCCAAGGGCAACTTCAGCCAAGAACTGCTGCTGATTGTAGACTGGTACAGACCCAGCCAAGCCAGCAGGGGGGGATCTGCACTGTGATCAGTACCTGCAGACAGCTAGCTGGTATCTCTTGAGGCCATGCCTGTAGCCTGGTGATACTGCAAATAGTTGAGTGAAACTTGTCACAGAAGTCAGTGTAACCTCTGAGGTAAGTGGGCTGCTGTCTTTCCTTCCCTTCCCTAGGTACAGATCACAGAAGCTGGTGCCCTGGGTGCTGTACCTCCTTGCCAGCTCCATCCTGCCTGACAAAACTTTAATGTGCAGGAGTGCAGAACTCTGAGCAAAGCCTAGAACAGGAGAGGGCACCCCTGTGGAAAGGGAAGCACTCTGCTCTTCCCAAGCTCTGGTCTGGATGGATCTTTATCCACGTGCCCTGGCCCTCCTCAGGGCAGGAAGATCAGCTGTTTGCCTAGAGAGCTGGGTTTCCTTTTTGGTGAACAGAACCTTTGCTGTTGATTTCCAAGATCATGAAGCTCCTCTGCCCTTTAGCTACAAGGGAGAAATGAAAATTAATTAATCCACTTGCTCCCAGTCTTATAGTGTAGTGTTAGCTGCCTGGATATGGAGGCATCTTAACATTGCCCTACTCACTGGGTTGGCATGGGGAAGCAAAAGGTAGCTTCCAAAGCCACCTCTTTAGGGTAACCTGATACGACTAAAAGCACCAGCCTATGCCCACCAATTCCAGGCCTGCTCTGCTGCCAACATGAACTTCTAACACCCTGAAGTGTCTAATCTAACAGCCTCAGATTTGCTCAGTCCCCAGGAGCAACAGCCATACTCAAAGATGGAAACAGAGAAGTCAAAAAGCACTGGCTGGAGCCCCTCAGGTGGTGTCTGCATAGATGAGTCTGTACCACTGTGCCTTGACATCCCTGTTGGATGAAGGAAGCCAGCTGTAAGGAAGGGACCAACTCTGTTGCAGGTCTGTACATCCTTGGAAGTGAAGCTCAGTGGCTGCATTAGCTTCAAACCCTCATTTTCTCTAGGGTTTCAGTGGTCCATTTCCCAAGAAGTTCCAGACATCAAGTCGTTGCTAACTTGTCTCCTTCAGATCTTCCATTGGTAGTTTGTAGCTCAGGATGAAAGCAGGAGGTGGTGCATGAGCAGGGCTACTTGGGCCCTGCAGAGGCTTCTTTGCACAGTTTATACAGATGTAATCCTCATTCTCAGCCATTTCTGGAGAGACACCAACACAAACCTGATGAAACCACTCATCACAGCCACCATCACACTGCACCCAGTCTACCTGCAAGAGAGCAGATCAGCAACACGTAGCAGGTTACAGGGAAACACAAGCAAGTGAATTTCTGTGAAGAAAATACCTTCTGTTAAACCCATCTGATATACCTAGAACACAAAAGGTTTTGGGCACAAAATAATGAACAGCTTGTTCATATTTTATATTATATTATATATAAAAATAGAGAGCTTGTTTTAAGAAGGTGATTTTGATTTCATTTAAAAAAAAAAATGATGCTCCTCTTGCACCCTTAGCCCACAGCAGTACAAACACACACTGCTGCTATTGAGGAAGGTGACCCCTGGCTCTCCTTGAATGGAAGACAGGTACACTAGACCACATTTCCAATAGGAGCATGCTCACAGTTACTTCAGCACAGATGAATCAACAAATAGCATCCTAAATTACATATATCCCCTTAGACTGCATTATCAAATGGTAGCTTTTACAACTTAAAAATTACAGGAAACAAATGGACTTGATCACTGCTTTTGGATAAAAACAACAACAACAAAAAAAAAAGCCACGTGACATCAGCAATTTTAATATTTTTCTAACAACTAAATATTGGGTATACAGCTGGCCACTAAATGAAAAAAAAAAAAAAAAATGCACAGCAACTGCAGCTCCAAAGTCAGAACACTGAAGCTAATGTATTTCTCACTTTGAGCTGAACTTGCTATAGAATAATTAGGAAAAGAAATAAAAAGTCAATGAAAACCTAGGAAAGAAAGATGACAAATTATTAGATTTCTGTACTTCCCCAAGTAAAAGTACATGTTCATTCAAGTCAGTGGGCAGAAAACAAAGATCTGCAAGATAAGGAACACAGATTCTGAATTTTAAGAATTAATGGTATAAAAACTGTTACTGGTTCTGCTTTCACCTTCCAGGGGTATGTGAAAATGAAAGCTTACTAGAAAAATAACAGTAGTGGCAACCTATTGAAAATTAATATTATCAGCTCAAGATTTGGCTTTAATTTGTAGGAAAAAGTGACTAGTAGTGGGCAGTTATGTTTCTCTAGCTGCCATTTTTCACTTGCATGGCATTTGCCTGTTGAATGCACAAAAACACATCCAGCATTCTGGCAGGACAGTCATTCTATCAAGAGCTACCAGGAATTTTATTTCATTTCATGTGTGGAAGTTTGACAAATTTAGTACACCCTTTCTTACAATATGAACTGCAAGGCACTCTCCTCCCTCTTGCAATCCCCATTTCTCTAAAAAATGTACCAATATAAGATAATTGTCATCTGTGAACTAAAAAGAACAGAGGTACTAAGACTGATCTTTTGAGCAATTGAGTGCAATTTCTAACCTTGGTCTAAGCTTAAGACTTCAAAACTGGTCTTTTAACTGGCCTTTGTAAGCATTCAAATTAATATTGAATATTCAAATGAGTATGAAACATATGCTATGTTTCAATTTAGCAAAACAACAAATTAAGTCCTTGGCATTTGTAGCTGTTCCTACTCTGTCTTGTGATCTACTGATTACCCATCTCCAGAAAGAAAAGTGAAGCAGGGCAGTTTGCAGGTCCCTCAGCCTGCAGCACCACTGTTCACAGACTGCATGCAAGAAATACAGAAAATTTACTTCATTTAGGAAGATTGCACATCCCACTTCTGCTCAGAAACACACCAAAGTCAGGAACATTTCTAGCTGAGTCAAAGAATTCACCCCTTGAACTGGTCTACAGGTGTTGCACGCAGTCAGCAAAAAAACTACACAGCTTGAAGAGGTTAAAAATCCCAACCAAGGCAGAGCATCTTTGCTAAGATTCTCCTCTTCTCATCTTGTTTTGAAGTATCTAAGAGAATAAGGAAGATCCACATCTGTGTACCTACCCAAGTACCAAATCCCCTCTAGTTTCTCACTGTACCACTTCTATTGCTCATGCTGTTCAAACTAATTATTCCATTGCACTGGGGTTTTTGACTCTGCAAGGAATGACAGAACTATATGGAAACTCACTTTGTCCTTGCAGGGCCTCTGGCAGTTCTGTGCAGCACATACAGCATTCTCATCATCTGACTCTTCTGCTCCTGACCAGTCATACTTAGAAGGAATATCCAGAACCTTCTTCTCTCTTTTTTTCTCTGTGCTCTCCTTTGCCAGTTCCACCTTTGTGACAACTGCCTTCTCTCGCTTCTTCTTCCTCTCCTCTTCCTTGGCCAGTTTCTTTGCCAGCTTGTTCAACTCCTTTGTCTTTTCCATGGTAAGTTTTAGCTTCTTCTTCTTGGGTTTTTCCAGCTTTTTCAGCTCTTTGGATTTTTGCTTCATCTCTCCAAAGAACTGCTCTGCTCTCTCCAGCTTTCGTTTCCGCTTCCTCTCAGAAGAGTCTCTGCCTCTCATTTTCAGGGGTTTCTCATCCATGCTGTCATCCTTCACAGAAAGGGCAAAAAGAGACTTGGTTTTTAATGCAAAAATTCCATATACTGCAAACCTGTGGTTGGAGAGATGTACTTCCCTCCACTATTCCCTTGACATGGTATGAAGCTTATTCGACAAAATACTATTATAAATTTTAAACAAAAATGGGCTCAATTCTCACTACACCAGAAAAAAAACCATCATGAGTGGTACTGACTGTGTCAAAGTAGAATGAATCAAAAACGTCCAGTGGATAAAGGAAATCATCAGCAAGGGTAAGGAGGCAGAATAAGCAGTAATTAAATTCCCTTCTCACATTGTTTTTTAATAAAAGTTGAGAAGATTAATCTTTTGCCAGATGCTCTTGCTTATTTTTCACCCTAGGTCAGTCTTGCTTGTAATTATTTTTGAGTGGAAGCAATTGCTATTCTAGGGATTAAGAAAGAGCAATTGGTGAATTCCTAAAATGTATCATCAACTCAAGCAAGAAAAGGAACAGATCCATTACTTGGACAGCTTCCAAACTGACACACATTGTAAATATCCTGGCATCATTAACAACTCCAATAGCAAATTCAGAACAGAAGTAAGGCTTAAAACTGGCAAACTCTGTCACTGCAGAGTGACACAGTGACAGCTCCTGTTTATATCTGATGGATTCACATGGAGAGCTCCTTGGTACAAACAGGACAGACTCAATTTCAGTTAATCCAGCTAGGTAATTTAATAATTAATAGATTATGGGTATACTGTAAGTCTGTAAAGACTCTGCTTACTACACATTACTCAATACAGCTACTCAACACAGTAGTTTGCTGGTCAAACAAGTGTTTGTAGGTGTTAACCAGAAAAAAAAAAGTCCTAACACACACATCCTCTTGCCCCTCTTCCCTGAAAAAAAACAAGCTGTGCTTAATTATTAATATAACAGTCTGGTACACTATTTTTACATAGCTATTTGCTGCCACTCAGACAGTTCTTCACTCAGTTCCATATCAAACCAATGCATTAATAAATAACATTAAGCTTATGAAGTACTTGGGTCAAAACATGGTAAAAGTAGTACTTGCTTGGAGGCATGGTCACCTTTATACTACTGTCTTAACAGTTTGGCAACACTTTGGCATAGCCATTGTACACAGATGACACTCAGAAAATGAGACACAATGCTTATCTAACCTCACCCTTCACAGCATGGAACCTTAGTATATCACTGTTAACTACCAAAAAGCCAAGAAAGAACCAACTTCATTCTATTTTCTGTGTAGTTCAGCAACCCAAGAAGTAATCACACAGTAAAACTGACACCTGACTTTAGCTGACAGAAGGATGGGCTCCAGTACAGCTCTTCAACACAAGAGTTTACTTTCTCTTCCAGTACACTCCCCTTATTCACACATGCCACCTACCCACTGCATGAATCAGGCTATGTGATTTGGACTAGACCTCAGAATCCATAGACTTTTCATTGTCCTATAGTTTGGTTTTTTTTTTACAATTCTTCTGCAAATCAGTTTTTATCCCAAGCATAATCAAACCCAGCATTTCCTTCCTGAGCCTTTTATTTTCTAAAATAAGGTTTGCATATGGAACTGCCTGAGAAAACTGTTCTAAATATGGTTATTTGTGGAAGACAGTGTTACAGCATTTTTGGTATCTTGCTCTGCTACTTTCTGGAATCTACTATTCCCCAGTTGAAATCCATTTATGTGGAGTTACTAAGCAGTCAACTACTCAAGATCATGATTTTTAAGAAAAACACCAAAGAAAGTGTTGGGATGTGGTTTTTTTTCCTCTTCCTATAGAGAGTATCACTTCAAGTTCCATACCTCCATAACATGAAGAAACCTGTCCTCAGAAGGTGGATGAGTGGCCTGTAAAATTCGCCAGATGTGCTGAGTCTCATCCAGTGATACCTCTAGGAGATCTCCTACCATCATTAGATCTTCTAGCTGAGCTTTTGCTCCAGGTGAGAGCTCCAACACAGGGGGCTCCAAGCTGCGAGGTACCAGGGGACTCTTCCTAGGCTGCTTCCTTGGAGTGCTAGAACCTTTCAGACAGGAGGCAAGTCATATAAGGGTAACAGGAAGAGATCAAAACCAAAAGAAATTACATCTATTTTTACAACTATCATCTGAGGAAGGAGATAGAGCCAAGGAAAAAAACGAAACCAACCAACCAAAAAAACACTGACATTGGTTATAAGACATCAGGAAAATAACTGCCATGCAACCCTACTGTGCCTTCTCACAAACAACAGGTAACAGAGCAGTTCCCTTCTCCAGTGATTGCTCATCCTAGCTTTCTGTTCCATTTTCTCTCAATGTACACAGAAGCAAATACCTTGAGAGCAGCTTTTAGAAGCAGACGAGTATGCGTGTTCAGCACAGAACGAGGGAGCAGTCCACATGTGTGTCACCACCTCCTCTGATTTAATAGGGATTTCCTCATCACAGAACAAATTGGGCTCCAAGCTGCTAGAGGATTTTACACTGGCATTGTCCTGAAAAAGACCCAGAGAAAACCTATAACATCTGGATCCAGAAAAGACATACTTCCAAGTAAATTCAGGAATCTGAAAACTGACTGAGGGTACGCTCTGCCTCTTCATCCAGGTCACTGATGATGATGCTGAATAAGACAGAACTGACCCCTAGGGAACATCACTAGTTACTAGACTCTGCAGCACTGATCACAACCCTCTGAGCTCTATTATTCAGCCAGTTCTCAACCCATCTCTCTGTCTGCTTTTCTAAGCCATGCTTCCTGAGCTCACCCATGGGGATGTTCTGGGAGACAGTGTCAAAAGCCTTGCTGAAGTCAAGGTAGACACCATCCACTGCTGTCCTGCAACTACCCTTTCAGTCACACCACCACTGAGGACTATCAGATTAGTAAGACATGATTTCCCTTTAGTAAATCCATACTGGTTATTCTTGATAAGCTTTTCTTCCATGTGCTGAGATATGATCTCTAGAATGAGCTGCTCCATTACCCTTCCAGGGATGGAGGTGAGGCTGACTGTAATTACCAGGGTCTTCCTTGCCCCTTTTGAAGACTGGAGTGACACTGGCTTTCCTCTTCTCAGACACCTCACCTGTTCTCCATGATCTTTCATGGAAATGGAGAGTGGTAGAGCAACAACATCAGCCAGCTCACTCAACACTCATGGGTGCAGCCCATCATGGCCCATGGATTTGTGTGTGTTCAGTTTACCTAAGTGATTCCTAACCCAATCTTCACTGAGCAGAGGAGAGACTTGCTTCTCCCAGGCTTCTACTCTTACTTCCAGGGTCAGGGATTCCTGAGGCCTGGTCTTAGTAGTGGAGATTGAGGCAAAGAACCCTTCAGTAACTCTGCCTTCTCTGCATCCTCTGTCATCAGGCCTCCTGCATTATTCAGCAGGTGGCCCACATTTTCCCTACTCTTCCTTTCACCACTGATTTTGAACCCCTTCTTGTTCTCTTTACTTCCTTGGCCAGTTAATTCCAAGAGAGCCTTGGCCTTCCTTGTTGACTCTCTACAAACCCTGACAGCATTCTTATAATTCTCCCAAGAGACTAATCCCTTTTTCCACATTCTGTGAACTTCATTCTTCCACTTGAGTTTTTTTAGCAGGTCCTTGCTCATCCATACCAGTCTCCCTACTCTTCCACTTATATTTTTTACTCAAAGGAATGCACCTGTCTTGAGATCAAAGGAAGTGATGTTTGGGTATCAACCAGCTGTCTTGGGCCTCATTACCTTCTAGAGTGTTAGCCCAAGAGATTCCCCCAAACAGGTCTCTGAAGAGGAAAATGTCAACCCCCCTGAAGTCTGGGGTTGCAATCTTACTTATCACCTTGCTTCTTCCTTGTATGATACTAAACCCTACCATGTCTCCACCACTATCACCAAGGCTGTCCCCAAGCTTCACATCCCTGACCAGAATTCCTTTGTTTGCTAATACAAGGTCCAGCAGCACATCCTTCCTCACTGGTATTTCCAACACCTGCATCAGGAAGTGATCAAGAGCCTTCTGGACTGAGGATGCCTCACTGTGTAGCTTTTCCAACAAATATCAGGGTGACTGAAGTCACCACTGGAAGATATTTATAAATCAAAATGGAAAAAAAAGGCAAACCTTGAAAGCCAACAGTATAAAAATAACTAAACTGGGTAACTCTGCTATTTCTTTTGACCTGAAGAATTTGGTCACCTGAAAATTTTCTTCTATTCCAACTATATTAGTTAACGGAACAAAAATTCTGGTCCCTATCAACTTTGCTTTGGCAAATTCTTACTTTCAGATGTTTTTTTTACAATTGTGTAGAGTGAAGGACATCCAAATCAAAAGGGTTAAGTAACAGATTTTAAAATCATGGCAACAGAACAAATGATTTAAATTACACTCCTGCAAACCTGTCAGATTCTGACAAGCATATGCCATCTTTCTTGACATATGGTTTATCATAGCCTCTGAAAATGCCACATCTTTTATGTTGTTGCATTATGACTCTTGATGCAAAACAAAAGAGTTTGGAATTTTTAT
>JAOEGS010008324.1:19553-47907 GCA_025447755.1 Corythornis vintsioides
GCACAACTACAGACTGGGCACAGAGTGGGTTGAGAGTAGCCCTGAAGAGAAGGATTTGGGGGTGTTGATAGATGAGAGGCTCAACATGAGCCGGCAGTGCACTCAGGCAGCCCAGAAGGCCAACCACATCCCGGGATGTAGCAAGAGAAGCATAGCCAGCAGGCCAAGAGAGGTGATTCTCCCCCTTTACTCTTCTCTTGTGAAACCCCACCACGAATACTGTGTCCTGTTCTGGTGTCCCCATCATAAGAGGGACATAGATCTGTTGGAGCATGTTCAGAGGTTGGAGCACCTTTGCTATGAGGACAGGCTGTGGGAGCTGGGATTGTTCAGTCTTGAAAAGAGAAGACTTCGGGGGGGGGCATAATAGCTGCCTTCCAATACCTGAAGGGAACCTACAGGAAGGCTGGGAAGGGACTTGTTACAAGAGTTTTGACTGATAGGACAAGGGGAAATGGGTTTAAGTTGAAGAAGAATAGATTTAGATTAGATCTTAGGAAGAAATTCTTCAGTACAAGGGTGGCAAGACTTTGGAATAAATTGCCCAGAGATGTTGTGGCTGTCCTGTCCCTGGAGGTGTTCAAGGCCAGGTTGGACAGAGCCTTGAGTACCTGGTCTAGTTGAGAGGCATCCCTACCCATGACAGGTAGGTTGGATTAGATGATCTCTAAGGTCCCTTCCAACCTAGGCCATTCTATGATTCTATGTTTGAGAGCTCCAGTCCCTGATTTCAGGTCAGGCAGTGGTTTTGCTCTGTGCCAAGCATTGACATTTGTTGTTGATGGATGTTTATTTCACCTTCTCATGTTCAGCATTCCTTTGAGCTTGAGTATTTTGTTTAAGGCTGTCTGGGTGCCATAGATAGAATAATCTTTAATCTTCCTACCATGAGAAATCCTGCAGGAGCAGATTGAGGTTCAATGGTTGTTGACTGGCTAGAAGTATTTTGTATTAAACCATTAGTTTTTATAGAAGGTTTGAGGGGTTTGTTTTTCTTTTAATCTGTGTTTTTCATGCATTTCTCATGTCTACCTTTATTTTTTTTTCATTGCCTGGGGGCAAAATAATCTATGACAACAATGTTGAATGTAAAAGGTCTGTGTAAATACTTTGATTGTTATAAAGGCCCATTATCTGACATGAGGACTTCATGTTTCTCAGACATTTACTTTAATTTATGGACAATATGTGCCAGTGAGGTCTACATAAGTAGAGCCAAACCAATATATCTGGAAAAGTAATCAGCCACAGTACTGTATTTCTGTCCTTTCCAAAAAAACAAAGTCCATTGCTTCTACTGCCAAGATCTGGCAGGTAGCTGTGAGGAGATTAATGGCCCTGGTGATTGTTACCATTGGTGCCTTTTTTCCCTTCCTATCTCTAATCTATTACATTCCAAATGCTTATTTACTGAATAGTCTGAATGTGCTGAAAAAAGCAGACTAGCATACAGGATGTTGTGATATGACCATGTGTTTGTTTGAAACTTCTTCAGAGTAGTGGTGGAATACAGCCCTCTAAATTACCTCCTTTCAGAGGCAGTCTATCAGTCATATGAAGGTTATTTTGATCCTGCCAATATGATAATGTATTTGCTGGAAGTTGACTTACCACTGATGAAGGTGGAGTTGAAGTTACTGGCAAGTTTCATGTGTTAGTTCATCTCTGACTTGCTTTGATCAAATAACATTGCTGCCAGGATGAGGTCAGATTGTTCTTATCATCAGTTTTTCTCTTAATTTGGTGGTTGGTTACCAACTCTAATCAAAGTACTCTGGAGTATTCCTCCTATGAAAACTTCTGTGTGATAGGGTCATAGTGTGGCAAAAAAAAAAATTGATGAAGTAATATTATTTGGATCCTAGTTGAAAAAATATCCAGTGACCTGTGTTCTGTTTCTTGTTAAAAACTAAGATGAAGAAATACACACTGAACCAGTAAATAGGTCTGTGCAAGTACTAGGAGTTCCTCTTCTACTTCAGTGTACTCTTCTGCATGGCTTCTTGAGGTGATGGAAAAGACTTTGGTATTCTGGAAATCTTTGTGTAATCATATGTGCCTGTGGCTATTAGCTGAATAGTTTAGAGAATAGTGTAAAAAAACAGGTGGGAATATACTGTGGTTTTTTTTAAATGAATACATTTTTCTGGGCACTTTTCCACCAGACTTTACATATTCAAATTTTTAAAGTACAGTCTTCAGATCTTCAGTTAAAAGTTCCCAAAGCACAGTATCTAGCCCAAGCATCTTCAAATGTTTGTCTGGAATTTCACGCAAAAATAGTAATGTCTTTGTTTCATTATTATTAATTCTGAAATTGGCTGAATTCTCTATTATTTGCTTTTAATCAGGACCTGAGTAAACCTTAATGGCTCTGACCAGCCTCAGCTGAGGCTGTTATCCAAACCCCAATCTGTGGATCCATCAGTTATATATGAGCTCATGTCCTTACTATGGGTACTCTTACAGTCTGGAGAGCTTACTTTTTCTGCTGAATTTTCACCTACCAAAAGTCTGTTAAGGGAAGCATTAGCTTCCACAGAGAGTGGTGGGTGCACCTGGGGTCAGGAGAATGGTTCTTTAGCAAGGGGAACTTGCTGGCAGACTGTTCAGAGGTTTGCAGAATACTTTTTTGCCTTAGATGTCTGCAGAAAATTGTTGTTTTCCCTGTAGGTGCTTTTGTAAGGTCTTTAGAAGTGCTCTTTGCTCTTGAATACTAATCTTTGAATCTTCTACTAGGGAGAAAAAAGAAAGGAAAATGTCTTCCTCTTTTATTTAATTTTTTTTTCCCCCTTTTTTAGGTGAAGTTCAGGGCAGCAAAGGAAATTGGTAGTGGCCCACTCTATTTTAAATATCTTTTTGTTGTTGTTGTTGCACATGTATTCTTTTCCATTACTTTGATGTATTTTAGAAAACTAGTAAAATAGTAATTAATTTTGTTTATGAGAATATAGAAGTCTGAAAACGTAAACCAGAAGGCATCACAAAGGGGATACAGGTGAAGAAGGGTGACATTTTTATAATGGAGAATTGCTGTTATCTTAGGATGTTAAATTCTTTCTTGGCAAATTTAAATATAATCTAGTATAGTTATTAACTTCTTGGCCCTTACTAAGGTGTCTAATGAGCTTTGCAGATTAAAATAATATAGGCAAGTGTTAGAAAAGAGTTCTCAATAATGGATCTTCAACATTGTCACAGTCTATGATTTCAGAAGAGATGGAAACCCTCACCCTAAAGAAGCAATAATTGAAAGACCTAATGCCCCCTGCCTAAGTAAACTGGGAAAAGAAAGAAGGCAAAGAGGAGATTTGAGAAAACCTGTATCTGGAAGTGAACCTAAATATACTTCTGAACATTAATTCAATCTGTGGCTATAAAGTCTGAGCTGGAGAGTTTTCATAAAGGTTTTGCTGGAGTGGAAAACTTGAGGTGCTGAATGGCTTCTAGCCTAACAGAGAAAACACAAATAAGGTCTTCAGTTGCCTACAAAATCATCATCGTTGATGCTACTAATGATTCTTTTTCCTGCTGTTGAAGATTAAAAAGAACACAGTGTAGAAAAATAAGAGATTGTTTTTATGCCTATCTTGAAAGGAAACTTAATCAAGGAGGGGACTGAAGCAGTCTTTCTGAAAAATACAGAATGATAAAATGTATGACTAAAAGCTAGGGAAATTCTTTGTGTGAGAGACTCTTGTTAACAGACACCTTCATCTAACCATAGGTTTGTTTTCAAAACAGACATGCAAGTCCAAAAGGAGGAACAAAGACTCTTTGTTTCCTTTGGGCAGGTCAGGCGTGACCCCTATGTGTAGGTGAGTGATATTTTAATTAGCAGGCAGTGTGTCAACACTGTCTCTAACAAAATGCTACAAGCAAATGCACACCAGTATGACTAGATGGAACATGCAGTTTACAGTTTATACTATCCTTACAATGATATTTGTATGTATAATGGAAACTTCGATTTATCCCTCAAAGATAATTGTATAGAGTGAGTCTGAAGGATAAGAACAAGCTTAATTTGGGGAAAGAACAATATAGAAATCAAGTTTTGATATGTTATTCCAAAAGCTTGTTTATAAAAAAAAAAAAATACTGTGATAGAGTTGGCTAGATTTAGGACAGCTTTTTTGCTTAATTTTTAAAATTCTGTCTGAAGAGCTTGCCCAAAGAGGGGAACAGCACTGAACTGGAAATCAGTCTTGGAACAGGAGTTTTTGCAAGAGCTCTGTGATCTTTCTTCATAACAGACAAGGAGCTGAGTTGTTTGATTACTTGATTGTGAGAAGATCATTAGTGTGGTTGATTTATATTTACTTCTTAAGCTATAATTGGCCCTGTTGTGGAAATCTATGAGTGAGGTTACTCACCAACTGGAAATGTGGAGATTATGCCTTGAGAAATAAGAAACACTCATATCAAGCACCTGGCAGAAATAATCTTACCCAACATTATTACCCTGACACTTTAACCTATATGTTGAGCTATAGATCTGGATGCACAATATTTTAAATTCAAATGTTTGCTGATATTTTTTTTTTTTTCCTGATAAAAATACCTAAAGCTATAAGGAAAGGAAGCCTAGATGATAACTCAAATTTATGTAGTAGTAGTTGTTCACTACCAAAACCCTCAGTGTGGCATTTCAAGTTTAACTGAAAGCTCCACTTTGGTGTGGATCAGGGGATGTATTTTCTTTCACAGGTTTTCATGCTTTAATCTAGACACACAACTGATCTGCTGAGCAACTGCTGTACATACAGATAGAACCATTTGATCATGTCCAGATTCTAAAAAGCATTAAAATGCAACTAAACCTATATGGAATGTGTTCTTCATGTTTTCATTAAGTTATATGGTCACATTTCAGAGAGTAACCCATTCATGATACAATATATTCTTGAAGCTCTGTTGTATACTGTCAGTGTTTGAGTATACCACCCTATTAAAATAAGATGGACCGCTATGAAGACTCTCCATATGAAAATGAAAAATTCTTCTTAAAATAACATTTATGAATCAGCGGGAGGCAGGAAAGACTTATTTGAAATTTTTTTGTATTGACACTGAATTGAGAAACAACGTTTCATCTGGAACATACTGATCTGATAATGGATTTTAAAAGTAGTTTGGCTGTTATACTCCAAATTCTATGACAGAATAATGAGAAATATCAAGAGAATCGTCTTGGACCCAAAGTTTACTGCCAATATACTACATTGTCAGCCAAAAACAGAATTAGAATATAAATCTTGAGACAAATTCTTGAGTTAAATAAGAAATGTAGAAGTTTATAACCAGTCATCACAGTGGCTCTCTTCTCAAAATCGGTGGATAAGATGATGAAAATAATTGATAATGTCTGTGTGTGCTTGGCAAATGAATATGAGAACACAAGTGAGCATGTCTAAAATGAGATATAATCAGGTTATTATATTGGAGGAAAATAATTGAGAGTTTAATAGAATAAAAGGAGAGGGAAGTGTGAAAGAACAAAACATTAGAAATGGACTTCCACTTGCTGACTGATACAGCAAAGCTCAGAGCAGTACTGATACATGTAATTTACAGTATATGTCAATAAAGAAAATTAAGAAAGAATAATCACTGAGGCTGTGCTGAGGATACACATACACAATGGTAACTTTTTGCACTTGCAGATGGAAGCCACCTCTCCTCTACAGAAGGGCTTCACATCTTACAGGTTAGCACTCCAGAATACCAAATGCTTGCTGAAGACTCTTTGAAGTATATTAGAAATACGAGCATGTGGAAACAGGTCTGTCCGCATCATCTGTCAGGTGCTTAAAGACTGCTTTCATTACTTATTTGAACTTGGTGACACTCTAGCAAATGGGATTTGCAAATGTTACTGCTTAATTGTATAGCTTTGACGAAGTCTTTAGGGGAAAACCACCTCCAGGCATGTGTTGGGAAGTTCAATAGGAAAGCCTTCAATTCAAATTTCAAGCTTTAGATTCCTGTTTCAGCAACTATTTCACATTTTTGAAGAATATGAATGGATGTGGTAGGACAGCATGGTTTGGTGGTTGTTCAAGAATGCAAAAGGTGTAAATAAAATATAATCAAATCTTTTGGGTAAATTATATAGAAAGACAGGTCTGTTCAAGGCTCATCTGTAGCCATTTTCTTGTTTTTTCTCTTTCCTCTTCTTCGTATGTTCTTTCACGAGGTCACAAAAGATATGTAACTGACTTACTATTATATAGAATATTTCTTTATAAAATTTATCATTCATGTGACTTCTTGGGAAAAATTTATTTGTTAAGGGTCACATAATCTGTTCTGCTCTCTTCCATAGGATTGCTGTAGCTGTGCACATTGCTTCCTGTTTCCTGAGATGACAGCCTACCTTCTGTGATAAAGGTCTAAACAAGATCTACACTTAAATCAATTTTCTGGCAAAAAATAATTTAAAGAAAAATGACACTGAACTGCATAAATCTTGATTTTGAGTTCATGTCTGTGGAGGAAAGGAATACAGTACAGCAGAACTTCACAGCACATGCCTTTTTTTCCTTTCAAGTAATAATGCACTTATGTTCTTTCTTTTGAGCAATTAAAGTTGCATGGTATAGCTGGTAAAATGAAAGAGATCTTCACTTTCCTCTATCAGCAAAACAAAGAACACTGAAACTTCTTAGGTCTTCATGTGTTCTATCTTTGTTATATAGGATGCTACCATTTTAGTAAAGGTTGTAACCACTCCATTTTTCTAAAACTTCACTTTCTCCTGCCCAGGGAAGGTAGTACATAAATAACACCTTACCACTTGAGGAATGTTTTTCATCTTTAATTCTGATAAAGCACTTCAAAAGAAGATAGTGAGCATAATTATGTCCATCCTATAGACAGGTCTGCTGCAGAAAAAGGTTAAATGACTTGCCAGAAGGCACATAGAAAAGAAATAGGAATGGAAGACAACCACACACAAGTCCAAGAATAGTTTCAGTCCCTTAGTACTGTAGGTAGTACTGAAAGGTAGGAATAAGAAGCACTGCACAATCTTTTCTCTTCTGCAAGATGTCTTTTCATAACTTGGCCAAGTTTGGCTGTCTTTGCTCTCCTTTCTTCTTAGCTGGTACAGTTTCAACTTTTTCAACTGTATAAGACAAAAGCTGACCTCGACAACTATAAACATTGTTACTTTAAGGAGCTTGTACTGGTGTTACTAGTAAAAGAAAAACTTGGAAGATCCCAATGTTGTGTTATCTTTGACTATACCCACAACAGTAAAATCTTCCTAAGCTTAATGCCATGGAAGAGAATAAATTCACTGGAAAAACCTGTTTTACCTAACACTTGATTTAAATGAATATTTGCAGGCACCAACAGCAGACAGCGACAAAACAAAGAACAGTAAACAGAGTTTTTAATTCTGAAGAATTTTGCCTACTTTCTGTAACACAAAGAGTAATAGTGGATGCTATGTATCCTGACTTTAAAGGAGGTCATGGTAGTATTTCAGATTATATCCTCACCACAAACTAGGGAAATGGAACACAGGTGAGCTCTGGGACAGGCTCCCCAGGGAGGTTGTGGAGTCTCCTTCTCTGGAGACATTCAAAACCCGCCTGGATGCATTCATGTGAACATTCTAACATTCTGTGATTCTGTAAAATTAAAAGGTGAGAACAAGCTATGTGGGAAGCCATAGACTGATAGTTCATAGTGCACTATCAGGATAGATGGCTGTTTCAACATTTCTACAGTCACCTGTCCAGCTTCAGATAGGGAGGGACTGACAGAGTGCTGGAGCTCAAAATTACTTTGATAACTTGAAGAAATGACCTGAGAGGAAAAGAAAAAAAGATTAAGGTCAGTAGGGAAAAATTGAAGGTGCACCATTTAGGTAGGAATAATTGGCCATGCAAAAGCTGGTGGGAGAATAGCCAGGCAACTTGTCTACAGAAAGAGATCTGTACATTGTTGAGGATAAAACCAGAAGTAAATATCATCATGCTGTTGAAATACACGGAAAGATATGCCAGGACGCATCAGCAAGTTTGATCTTACAGAACAAGAAGAACTATAACTTGATTATTGTGTTCAGTTTTGGGCACTGCTCCTCAAGAACCATTTGAGTCTGGAACAGAACAAATACAATTTAGAAGTCTGGATAGTGTGGTTTTCAGGGTAAGATTATTTGGTCAAAGAAGATAAATCTGATGGGAAAGATGTGATTAATCTTTAAATATGTCAATATCTAATGCACAACAGAAAATAATTATCTGTTCCCTATCTTCACTACAGATATGACAAGATGTAATGAACTTCATTTTCAGTAAGGAACCTTAGACAGTGTTTCTATTGGGAAGGAAAGTCAAACACTGCAACAGCTCGCTTAAGAACATGCCATCACTGAATGTGTCTCAGTACAGGTAAGTCATCTAGTGTTACTGCCTTGGGGATCTCAGGAGGGGGCTGAGTACCTTCTGGGAGTCTACTCTGCCCCTAGCTGATGGCTTTTGCGTGAAGCATTCTGAACAAAAGGATCTGGTGTTTTAAATTTTTGTAATCTCATTAAGGGATAAAACTTTTTTTTTTTGTGTTCTCCCACAATTTTTACCACCTTATTTTTGTTATGCATTTGTTCTTTCATATATTTTTTCATTTCAATAATAAAATTAGTTAGGCACTTCACACTGTTGTAGGAAAAAAAAGCAGTATTTTATTTTTAGCTCAGAGTATTTTCATACCTTCTGTGAGGTACAGTTGCTAATCCCGTATGTCAACTCATACTTAATTTTCATCCTTGTTCAGTGAACAAATCTGTAAAAAAAAAGAGTAATAAGAACATATTCTTACCCAAAACAATAAGAGACAACTTTCTTTGACATTCTAGGAAAAAAACCCCAACAACAACAAAAAAAAAATACTTCAAATATTCATATTGTGTTTCATAGTGTGCCCATAAAATATTAATGAAAAATTATACAAGACACAAGAAAAAACACATACCACTGGAAATGGGATTCTTAATTTAACAGGCAAGCAAGACTTTATCTAGTAAGCAAAACAAGCAAATTTAAGAGCTAGATATGTCCATAGTAACTAACTTTTTAGATATTTCTTGACTGCTGGCTGCTTCTCTCTGCAACCCTGACAGAATTTTTGCCTTCCAGACACCAGAGAGCTGCTTTCTGTTGCTACCACAGGTGTTATTGAATATATAGCATGCACTTAAGATACCAGGTGAAGGCATTCCTTAGCAAGCACCAGACTACTTGTGAAAGAGCATCAGCTTCACTTGCTTCAACAATATCTAATTTATTTGCTGACAGTTAAACCATTTTGTTGAATACCCAGTTGTCCAATAAAAGTCATTATCAGTCAGGATGGCATCTGATAGGCAACTTCCCTCAGAATCATGAGCATAATAACCATGCCTTTGCTATGCTCTCAAAACAAACCTCTTAAAGATTATTCTGCACATTTAGGACAGGTTCTTCCCAGAATTACAGGAACAACAGCAGAGCGAGACCAACTTTCCTGTTTACTTTCCTGTTCAAAAGCATGTGTCTGCTTTTACCCCAAAATGCCATCCTAGTTGTTATTAATCATTTGCCTACAAATGTGATAGGAGCAGATCCATTGACAGAGAAATGGGTTTCCATTATGAAAGTCTTGTCAGAGCAGGTGGCAAGGCATGTCAATCTTTAGGCGATTTATGACTCTGCACAAAACATGATTCCCAAATTATACAAAGGCAACTAATGGTATTTATAATTATATTCTTTGTATGGCTGTCCTCTGAACTCACATATTTTGTAACCTACTGATTAATTCAGAAAGGCCAACATTGACAGGATGGATTCAACCCTCTTTTGCTTAAGTAAGCAAAAGGACAGATTTTATCACCTGTCTACTACCATGGACAATAATTATGACATTATTGTTGTCCCATGCTGTGATTTCCTGATCTTTTTTAACTTCTGCTGCTCTCACTGATGGATGAGTCTTCTTATTTTGATGAATGTTGCCAAGCAGAGTGGCTTAGCTGACCATCTGCCCTGAAACTGGGCAGTGGCTTTGGGAGAAGTTATCCCTAGGAACATTCTTCCATCTCTTTTTGTGTTCTGTCCCCTTGTTGTGGTTGCAGATAGGTAGGTTACTACTCTGGCCAGCTCTGGCTTGGCTTTGGCAGGCTGATATTCTGGAGATACCTGGGCCCTGGCAAAGTACTAAATATATCTGCAGATGCCCTTGTGTTAGTAACTGCAAATGCTGCATGTAGTACCAGTTCCACTTGGGTGGCTGGTGTAGGTAGGGGTGCTGCTGGTACAGGAGATGGTTTATGGTGTGGCAAGAAAAGAGTCAAGGGAACTGGTAAATACGTGTTATGTTTGTTTGTTGCTGTGGTTTGCAGTATAGAACAGGTGAAATTCTGCAGTCCTGATGGGGCTGGTAGGGGGAAAAGGAACATGGAACATGGTCATGTAATGCTTAGTATCAAGAGAATTTCAACAAATATGGAACCAATTATTTGCAGTGTAGATGTGATGTGAGCCAGCCAGCTTTGTGGTCCTGGATGTAGGATGCAGCCTAACATTAAATATGCAGCAGTTACTGAGCTGCAGCTCACTGTGAATTATATACCTCCCCATTATTCCTTCTTGTGTAGACAAGCCCATAAAGAAAGGGGAAAAAAAAAAAAGTAGAAAGAAAAGCTGAGCTGAGTGTACTTAAATCCTTTCAAAAGAATGCACACTGGTCTGTTTTGGGCTACAAAGATTTTAGATTTTAAAGTTAGATTTTTCCTCATATTTCGTTCAGAAAAAAAATATATTAGGTTGAGGCATATACAGGCAATTACGGGCTCCCTTCTAGATATCTTGAGATAAATATATAATATATACAATAGAATATGAACATTGACCATGTTTTGGTGTAAGTTATTGTCCTCTATGCATAATAAAAGTATTTTGCTTATAATAAAGAAAAATGAGTACTGAAGAATATGTATATCTTTTTTTTTTTTTTGCTTAATTGATTTCTTTGTGGATCAAGACATCATTCAGATTAAGAAAACAATGAATGAAATTTATCTTATGATCTGTTTATAGGAAAAATATTTTTTTAAGAAAGATCTTAGAGAACAATAGCCTGGTTTTATCTAGTGCTATTGCAGTTACACTCATTCTGAACGTGGAATTGTAGGAGAAAAGAAAAAGACAAAGAAACACAAAGATGACAGGAGCTTTCTGGAAATTTTGGTGCTTTTTTTGTAATTGTGTTCTCTTTTTATTATAAGTTCAACCAGCACCATGATGCATTATAATAGTATGTGGTAAATTTCTAAAATTTGAGTGAATTTTAGGATCACATGAGTCCTAAAGGTGCATGTGTGTATGAAACACCTTACTTTTTTGTTGATGAAGGTTATAAATAAATTTAAGAAGGGGAGGAATTATATTATTCTTTTTTTTCCATTGTGAACTTTATATATATAACCAGTTTCAGTGGCTACTTTTTTTTTTGCTTTTTTTGGGGGGGGTTGGTTGGTTGTTTTGTTTTTGTTTTTTGTAGTTTGCAGGTTTTTTGGTTGGTTGGTGTTTTGTAGATTGGTGGTTTGTTGGGGGTTTTTTCTGTGTTTTTGTTTGTTTGGTTTGGTTTTTATTTGAATTAAAACTGCCAGCATATTTCTGGCTATAATAGGGAATATACATACATATATCAATGTCATTATTAATCTAAAAAATCACAAAACTCAAAAGCATGTGTGATAATTGAAACTGCTGACAAAGTTTCCATTTGAAATAAGGTGGGGCACTTTCACATGAGCTGTTATCTGGTTCTTCCACTGAAATTTAAATAAATTGCCTGAAGGCAATGATATTAGTACCCTGCTCTGTGCAGATGCAGGCCAGTGCCTTTTCTATGTCAGGACACTACAGCTGAAGACAAGAGCATGCAGGAAAGCAGGCAGAAGTTTGCAGCAGATGTATGTGGAGAGATGGCATAGGGGGTAGAGGTCAACCATGCCCACCCCTAGACCTTAATGCCTTAGTGAGATCAGTAGGTGACTAAGTGCCTCTTCTCCCAGCTCATGTCATGGTCCAGTACTGTGTGCAATGAAGCAATTACAGGTGCTCAGCTGCAGTGAATCACTGCTGCTTTTGTGACACCCTTCCTACTGTCTTTCCTCAACCCAAGTAAAGACAGGGGTGTTTGCTGTGTAAGTATGAAGTAAAGACTTGGTGGCTATTTCTGGGGGCACAGGGTGAGTCAATTTGTCAGTCAGATTGAAACAGACTGATAAATTAAACAGTAATTTTATTTCTAAAATCTGAAGTGTATGTACAGTAAAAGCTGCTGTTAAAATGTGAAAGCTAGTTTTCTCAGTGTTTGGTAGTTTCTTACTACTGTTGCTATGTAATAGCTGAGTTATGGCAGGACAAGTGCTGACAACAAAATTTTGTTTCCACTTGCGTAATTGAAGTAGTCATTGATGGAAAAACTTTTTTTTTTTCTCTCAAGGGAAGATCTTTCCTAATGTCCAATCTAAAAAGTCTCTGGCAAGGATCCTAATGATTTTATAGGAAGATAGATGAGGCTCTTATGAGCTTCTTAAAAAAAATCCTTTAAAATAATTTTAATATGCATCTGTTTTGGTAATGTACCTTCTGATAGCATTTGTCTTGAATGGGAATAAGCATTTTATATTACCTTGCATGAAATTAAGGTTGTTGTAGATTAATAGAAATTGCCTTTCTTCTATCAGTAGGTATGTCCTTTCCCTAGGTGTATGATTTTTTTTTTTTAAGTCTATCCTTTTGTCCTTCCTAGTTCATCCTTTTTTGTTGTTGTTGTTTTGTTTTGTTCGGTTTGTTGTTTTTGTGGGTTTTGGTTTTTTGTTTTGGTTTTGTTGTATTGAATATTTATTGGCTCCAAATTTTCACTGCATGTGACCTTTTCCTAAATTGCAAAATAAGAAAAACAACTGAATCTGTGACTTTTACCTCAGGTTAATAGACAGAGATGTATAATCTGTAGACTTGAATAGTACCTCTATGCTGCAGTTTAACATTGAGACAATAATTTGGTCAGTAGCTACCTATAGTCTGGGCTATGGTGAGGCATGGATATGTATTTCTGAAGCATGTAAAAGCTTACTGGAACCACTAATTAGTCTATCTCTTGCTGTAAAGTAAAAGAAGCTGTTTTAAAACACTACAGATATGATTGTAGGAAAGAAAGGAAATTCAGGAAAGAAACAGCAATGGAGGCAAGTAAGGAAAATTGGAAGCAGCTTAACACAGATCTTACAGTCTGGTGAAAAAAAAAAAAAAATGGACTTTGTTCCCTTATCATTCTTTGTATGAAGTAGTCACAATAAGAGCTTAATATTTCTAGCCTGTGATTTGAAAATACATATATAGTCTTCTGGGATTTGGGTACAAGTATACAATTTTTTGTTAACCCGAGATAGTTAAAACAACTAAATGCATGTAGGGAAGAAAAATCACAGGCATTTAAAGGTAAAATGCAAAATGCCGACTTGTAGGTTGGGCTAAACCATAGTTGGATGGTCTTTCAAACATGTCCACCTGGTGGTGTGTTTAAGGCATTAGCTTGCCATAAAAAGCTGAATTGATCCTTTTCCACATGACAGGTGAAATCAGTCAGATGATGTTACTGGCTGTGCTGTAACCCTGGGTCAAATAGCAGATGAGTGTGTTGTGCAAATTCTATCTGATCATGGGAGCCTTCAGCAAAGACAACCTCTCTCCTTAGGTCTGCATGAGACTGAGAAGCAAAGAGCAGGTGCTTCATCTAGTGGAACATGCACTGTGTTGTGTACTAAGGAGAGATGTAGGATGTTTGGCTGTTGAATTTCAGGAAGTAGTCCTACCAAAAGATTTGAAGGAACCTAAATGGGCAGGTGTTAGCATAAATAGGAGGCTAATGGTCAAGCTCTGATTTTTATTATATTACAACAAAGTCTAAAAAAACTCCAGTGAATATACTAATTACATTCTTTCTCATGCTTTCTGTAAAACACTCAGGTCTTTATCTCCATCTTTTATTGCCCTCTGACTGAATTTTTATTGACTTTGCTTGGCTTAGATGTGGAATGCATTAGGACAGAAAAATTATTTATAGGATTAGGTACTGGATCTGCATGGTTGTAATTCTTTTCAGTTTGCTTACTTGGTTTCTTAGTACTAAAGTGTCTCCATATGAGTTCAGTGTTCTAAGCATAAAATGATTACATGAACTTCAAACATTTGCACAGTTTGAATCAAATGTTATATTTACACTTTTAAAAATGTATTTTAATAGACATGCAATAGTCAGTGGTTATAGATATGGTATTGGATTCTTTACTGTATGCCCCCTACAAGAATTCTCCATGAGTAAGCTTTAGTTCTAATTTTCTTCTAATACACTGAAAATAGAAATTGAAGCAGCTAGTCTGTCAATTAATTATTTCCTGCTGTATTTTACAATACCATGGCTATAGTATCATCTTAGAGGAAAAGTGAAGTTTCTTAATGTTGGGAATAAGAACTTGGTTAGAAATTATCAAAGACGACAAAGATGAGTGCCAAAGTGCATACAAAGGTAACTACATAAAGGCCCTGCTGTTGTTTACAGGATTTGGAACGGGGATGGGGTGGGGGCTGGGGGGTGGCTTTTGAACCATTCACTTTACTGGGACTTCATGTAAGTACAACTGTGCCCCCATGTGGATATCAACATAGCTTTAGAGCTCACAGCGCCTCTTTCAGAGGTCCCAGACACCAAAACTCTTCATGGTTTCAGTGGAGGTGGAACTATGTCTGAAAACTCCTGTTTGAACCCCTTCAGTGATAGACTTTGCTCTGTGCTGTAGATGCAGCTAAAAGACATACAAAGAGAAATAGGTGAGGTTTTTTTTGTTTTGGTTGGGTTTTTTTTGTTTTGTTTTGGGGTTTTTTTTATGTCTGTACTTGCATTCTGCTTTAAATGCAGGTGCTGGTGATCTTTCTATTTAACCAAATTGCTTTTTTTCTTCTAACTCATATACCCTATATTTTCAATGGCTTCTGCTTCATTTCTTAATATCCAGGCTGGCTCTTGTTTTTATATGTCTTTGTTGATGCATTACCTAGTTATACCTCCTGAGAGTTTACTTACTGAGGCTTTATAATAACCAATGGAAAAAGTTTTAGGGAATATATCACTTTGCAGAGCAACACCTCTTTAGTTTCTGTTCTATATTGCTGAAAATGCCCTTTGAACAACTTAAGCTTAAAAATCAATTTAGAAGCAGAGTGTGTGACATTAAGTTAAAGAGTGAAACAAGATTTCGCCCTGGAATGCAAAGATACGTATAAAGAAAAATTCAGTGGATGCCATGACAGTCTCTGTTAGAAACAGTGAGGATGAGATGACCCCCCCCTCCCTTACATCTTTGATGATGTGCATGACTCTAGTATCAAGTTCCAAAGTGTACTACCCTTATCGTGACATCTATGGAGGAATGGAAGAAAATAGCAGCTGACGTTTCGACTGAAAAACCCTCTGAATTAGAGCACTTTAGGAATGATGTTATAAAAATATCTCAAATCTATGATGAACCATCCTACATTGCTGTCTTTCAAAAGCCTATTATTTAAGTCAAGAGCAAAGCTGTGAGCATTTGGAAAAACCTGTTGGTAGAGCAATTTCTATTCCTACTACAAAGAAAGGGAGGAAGAAACCCCCTTCAGGCTTGTGAGCCTAAGGGGAGCTTAATTAAAGTAAATCAAAAGGAGAAATATGGTTAAGTTGTAAGAGAAATTAAATATTTCTCTATGCTTAATAGAACAAGCATCTCCATTTTCAACTTGCAAGTTTTTCCTCCGTATGGTCTTGTGTTCATATAAAACTACTGAAGTTCCAAATATAAATAGACAACTATTGGCAGTGTTCTGGTATGCTTTTTATATCTTGAGCCTAACAAGTGAATGGTACTGAATATGTGAGCTTTTCTTAGTGAGTCCAGAGGGACTTTTTCACTAGGATTTCAAACTCTCCGCAGTTTTGTTGATGTTCCTTCAAGGAAGGCCATCTAAAGTACAAAAGGGACTATGGATTTGGATTAGAACAGCATTTATTTCTTTCCCTGGTTTATTCACAAAGGAGATGTACTTGTTCCCATTGAAGTAATTTGCAAAGTTCATGCGGATTCCTGGGTGTCCTGGTTTGAGTTGGAAAAGAACTAATCCTGTTCAGTGATTTACTTTTCAGCTCAGTTCTTCTAACTAACTGCACCTTCTGAAACTAATAGCTTGTATTCGCAAACAGTGTCTGTCTCTGGCAGTGATAATGCTCAATGTTAAGTTACTACCAAGGATTGGTGTGCACACAGAGGTCACTGCTGGATCTTGCGTGCCATGTTCAGGGGTGCAGAAACTAGAAGACAGGGACAGGTGACACTAAACTGACCAGTGAGGTATTCCATCCCATATACATCATATTCAGTATAAAAGCTGAGAGGTCACGGAGGTCAGGCTCTTAGCTTCTTCCTCTCGTCTTCAATGGCCAGCATCCAAGGAGGACTCTGTTCTCTGCCTTTGATCCCAGTCTCTGTGTTCCTGAATCCAGTACCAGAATCCAGCTCCTGAACACAGCTCCCATCTGCTGCTAAGCCCAGCCTGGGACTTTCCTGGTGCCTGCTCCACAGCATTAGTGGTGATGTTGACATAAATTGTCATTAGAGGAGGTTGGGTTTGATACTAGTTTTTTGTATATATTTGTATACTATTATTTTTTTTTAAATTTTGTTTTGTTTTGTTAAAGCTGTTCTATTTTCATTTTCCAGTTGAGAAGTGCCTCTCTTATTACCTTTCTTTTCCCATTTGGGGAAGGAGGTTAATAGAGAGATTCGGTTAGTGGTCTAGAGGATGACCTTGACCCTAAACCTTGACAATGGGAGACATGGGTTGGGCCTCAGTGTAATCATCTGTCTGTAATCATATGAAGGACCTCAGCTGAGTATTCTGTGCTGCTTGGGCATAGTAACAAAACATGTGTGTGACTTTTGATACCATGTATGCATTCCAAATAGATGAAACTTTCATCAGTAGTCCTTAATCTTCCAGGGAATCCGTAAATCAAAAACTTCCAGTGGAGAAGAAGCAGATTTTCTCTAACAACTTTAAGTTTGCTTGCTCTCTTAGTTCTTGCAGGCAGAAGTAATCTACTGACTTTTGGGTGTCCATAGTATGGAACAGTAAAGTTGTTTGGATCTTCAATTTCAGGTGCCTATATTTGAATATAATATAGGCATAATTTGTGAATATTATCATATTTCTAGGCATCTGTAGTGCTTTACTTGCTCATCTCCTTGAGAGATTCTGCTACCCTGTAGAAATCAACATGGAGACAGTAAACAGCTTCAAGTCTGATATTTTTAACGTGTTTGCCTGTGAATTGTATTGTTAATGTACTAATTAGTTATGTAGTCAGAGCTACAAAATCTTCAAATACCATAGTCTGAAAACACTGAATTTCTCTCCTCTGATAGCTGAGAGTGTTCTTTGTTTAAAGACAGTCAGGTGTTACAATTTCTCTCACTTCTTGGAAGACATTTTGCTTTTTTGTACATAGTGCTACGTATATTTAGGTAGATGTTTTGTGACTTTGTCTTCTGAATTGCCTCTTGATGCTAAGGAAATAATGTAGACTGAAAACCTCAAATTGGTTTTTGCATTTTTGGAACAAATCTGAGGTAGAAGATTTTTTTAATTGGCCAAAGGTATAATTCTTGTCATGCTATTGTGTTCCATGAGAAACACTGAGTAGACCATTTTGAGCTCGGAAACAATTTTTCAGCAAACATCTGACAGTTCATTTTTCAACATATAATAGCTTCAGTGGGGCATGTGTAGAGATCAATGTATATATTTTACTTTTTCATAAAACAAAATATCTCTGAAGTCTAGTGTTAAGCAACACAGATGGGAAATCTAAATTTTGGTTTTGCGTTGTTCTTTTGTGTTTCTAGTTTTCTCCAGAAAACAAGTTCTCCAACAGAGTAAGTGGCATAGAGCTATGAGCACTCTTGGTCCATAGGACAAACCTGATCCATGTCCCTTGTTATGTTGCTTATTTGTGTTGTGCCCTAATGTTATTTCTGATTAGGTGGGAGTCTGCAGGAAAGTGTAGTGTGCAGAGCTATGTAAAAGGTCAAGGTTTCTCACTGGGTATGTGGGGGATGCTGTCAGGGTGAGGTGGGAGGATAACTCTTTCTCTTGGCCTCAGTAAATATGATTAGTTTTAACTCAGTCTTTGTGTACTCTATTTATATGGATGGCACGAACTCTGTTCACACAGGTTCCTGCTTAGATAAGGCATCTGTTATCAGCCTTTAGCCCTTAAAGTGAGCAAGTACAGAATTTGCAATAACCTTTTTAACCTTTTTGGTTTTGTTGGTTTTGTTTGGTTTTTTGTTTTGTTTTGGTTTTTTTTTTTTTTACTTCAGCAATTAAACCCAGAGGAGATATGCAGCTTCAGTGAACATAAGGTTCTTCAATCCATAGTAGACTTCAGGTCCTTTTTGGAGTCTAATAATGTGTACAGGCTCAGTAATAGGCTGTTTGGGTTTGTTTGGTTTTTTTTTTCCTTAACAGCTGCAATGTGTAAGTTGTGAGCAAATTTTTTTTTTTTTCTGAACTGTTTAAAAACTATTGGCTTACATATTTCACCTATCCTTTTTTCTTTTATTTGGGGGGGAAGGATGGGGCAGAGTATGTTGTACAGGTTCATGTAACTATAGAACACTCTTCCTTTTTTTAAAAGTTATTAACTGTGTGGAGCATTACTACAACAATTCCTCTATTTCAAATATTGTTTGTGAATACAATAAATTCTACTCTTTATTTATTTAAGATTGTATTTGTGTTCTTCATCCTTTGTATTTTGTGGAATGCATTACTAAGCAACATGTAGTGGCACTGAGGTCTATTCCCAATCTTTCTGTACAGCTCTATGAACTCTTTATACATATTTATCAGCTAAAACTAGATAATATTATTTATCAAAATACCACTTAGAAACTTTATCTCCTAAAATAAAATACAGTACATAAACCCCATGTAATAAACCCCAGTGTAATCAACTTTCTTGCATATAAAGTATATATTGAATTATCTTGAGATAATCATCAAGATGTATTGAACCAAGTGGTAAATATTGATTCAGTTGAGATTAATATTTACCTCAAGGGTCGATAAATTTTGATGTTGACTGAAACATGAAGTCAATATATATATTGGTAATACATTCTGAATGCATTCAGCAGAAATATCTAGAAATCTGTTCTATAAACCTAATGATCCCAAGGGACACCTTCCTCACATTACCTGTGACTCCTTAGTTCTTTATATCTAAATACAGACAAATACAGCATGCATGTATCTTGTTCCAAGACCCTGACATAGTACATGATCTTGAGATTAATTGCAAAGATTTTGTGATGTTGTGGAATGACATGATTTTTTTGGTCACATAATAGCACCTTTGGACTTTTTTCAGACCTTTAAAACATATTCCAGGAATTAAAACATGGCAATTGAGCACTCTTCGGCATTGGAACGTCTTTCTGGTCTGAATGCCTTTATACTATCCCTTGACTCTTGGGAGAACAGACTCCCACCTTTCTCTAACCTTCTTTCAGGTAGTGAGTAATCAGGTCTCCCCTCAGCCTTCTTTTCTCCAGGCTAAACAACCATAATTCCCTCAGCCACTTTTCATAAGACTTAAGACTTGTTTTCTAGACCCTTCACCATCTTGTGTAGTTCTTTGAACTTGCTCCAGCACCTGGATGTCCCTCTTGTAGTGAGGGAGCCAAAACTGAACACACGATTTGAGGTGCTGCCTCACCACTGCTGAGTTCAGGGGGATGATGACTTCCCTAATCCTACTACCCTGAGTTTTAACCACAGGTAATGGTCTTTTTTTTTTTTCTTTTTTTTTTTTTTTTCCTCTCCTCTTCACATCAATTCTAGCAGAAAGGAAAAGTCAATGGTTATGACAGGCTGGTCCTCATCCTACAACATCTACTACAGTAACAAGGTTCTATGAAGCTATTGCTGCTAGTTCCCAAAGACAGACATTATCACTATTGTTGGATCCAGAAGCACTAGATAGTAATAAATGCCACTGGGAGCCATAGTGAAATTGAAGATCAACAGTGTTTTCATAACAGATGTAACCATATACACTACTAATGGAATGTATACCCTGAGGCAATATAGTCTTGAAATGACTTGTAGAAGCAGCTATTCATACTATTCAGAAGACAGGGACAGACAGAAATAATCTCACTGACAGTGTGAGTCTGTCGCTGATCTTCATATGTATCGAGTTGTCTCTGCTGCTCAAGACTGTCTGTAAAATAAGGTCACCAAAGACTCTGGAATGTGTTATACTGACTGTTGCTTTCAGAGATATGCAGTATTTGAAGCCATGAGAAATACTGTGGGTTGTGCAATATGGCTGTATGTAGTTAGAGACTGGTCTTTAGCAGAAAGAAGAAAAATAAACATGAAACAGCTACAGAAATAAGAATGTTTTGAAGCTAAAATATTAGTGATGAAATGCAAAATAAGCTGATTAAAGAAACAGTTGTGTTTTGAATGTGAGAATGCTCCTGGTCTCTGTTTCAGTAGAGCCAGGAAGAAGAATAGAAAGCATTAGGCCATTTATACAAATATTTAAGACTATTTCTCTATTGCACTAAATTGATTCTGCATTTTCAGATGTAAGGATCCAGGATGGGTTTACATTATTTGCAAACAATACTTAAGGAAAAATACTGAAACATTTTATGAACTACATCTCTGATAATAAAACTTGTGTTTTTCTAATAATTTGTTCTGGTAAAAGGAAATGTATAGGGTTAGAGTGCAAATAATGTGCAGAGAGATGTTTGTATAATACTATGTTTGTGGTCTAAGGCACTATTAACATTGTCTTTACTGTTACTTTCTCTGATTTAGGACTGTGGATAACAAGAAAAACAAAATAGTAAAAAAAGACCTCTATATGCTAGTTTAAACCCAAAACCCAACCTGTGCTTCAGGATGTGTGAAAAATACTCCCAATGCTTCATTATATCCATCTCTCAGAAAAAGTGACTTTGCACTTTTTAAAAACTATTGGTGGAATAAAGCCTTCTAAATATGAAGCATTACAAAGGATAATTAGTGCTAAAACAAACTTAACTGTAAATATTTTAGCTTAATAGTTCCATTCTGAAATCAGTCTAATACCCAGTACTATGAACAGTAGGAGATATCCAAGTGGAGGTGTATGCTATCATAGTTATTATTTTTCTTTTTACCTGCATTCCTTACTGTATTCAGGGTATCACAGTTCTATTATAGTGTTTAAATTGTTATAAAATAAATTTTATATCAAAACTCCAAAAGGTCCAAATTAACAGCAAATGTACAACGCTGTTTCCCTTGTAAGACTGCCTTTAAAAACTGCAAAATATGAACATTTGCTCTTTAATATCTCTTCCTGTTTCTGTCCAGACCTGAATTTATAACAGGGAGGCTTAAAGTTTATCAAATTTTCATGGAAAAAATAGTGTGAAGCTCTGGTTGGTGTGATTTTTATCTGCATCATACTGCTATTAGTGACTGAAATTTTCCATCCATTTCATAGTTTCTTTTAATGTGCACTAGATATAAATTTCAGCTAAGCCATGAGCTACAGCATCAATGCTTTTAACTGGCCAGGAGATGAGATTAACCAATTTGTTTCATATGATTTTTGCAGCATTTGTGCTCATACCTGCTAGTGAAAAGAGGTATACTAATCCATTTCTCATTTCTATATCGTCTAGAGACACTGAAAGTTAATGATATATATCTTTTTTTAACACCCAAAACAAGCCACCTCAAAAATGGAAGTAACACAGTTCTTGCTATATTTCAAGCTTTATATTCGGATTAATGAGCAAATGTTCCATTTGCCAAATGTGTGTAAAGGATATGGCTTTCTTTCATTTTGCTATCCCACAGTATTATATGTTTAAAGTGTGGTATAATCAGGGCACAGGAAAAAAAAAAAAATAGTATTTGCTAGTTTAATTCAATGACAAAATACAAGTTCCCCGAGGTAAGGTTAAGCAGGAGCTCATATAGTCAGGGTTGAAATTCAGACACTGCAGATATAATCCATCTCCCTGACACATGCAGTGCTTCATTGTGAGACTGCCAGACACAGTCTGCTGAGATGGGAATGTCACAGAATACCAAAACAGGGGGAGAGGCAGTTTTGTTCATCATTGCCTTTATCTACGAAAATTCATCTAACAGTCTACATATATAGCTGTTGCCAGACAGAGAAATATGAATGCAGCATGGAGATACAGAAGCTAACATTCAGAGAATGATATGGAGCATATGCTGGGAGCTTGAAATTACCTGAAGATAATTTGGGTAGTTAATCAGGTTAATTGCTTATCTTTTAAGGCAATATTTTGGTGCAGACGCTGAGTCACCACTTCTGTTGTCTAGCAGAGATCAATGATATGCTTGACTGCCTGCATCTTCTACTGAATTTGGAAACTAAATGACAAAAGGGACCCTGAAGGCTGAGAAAGTGCACTGTCATCACAAGGGAGGCAGGCAGAAAGAGCTGCAGTAGTGGAGGGGTTTGGGGAGAAGCTTTTTCAAAAACATAAAGTGCTGCTGGTCTTGCAATTCCTCCTTCAGTTATGCCCAGTCTGTTAATGTATTTATATATCCATGCTGGGGACAACAGGGAAAAAAAATCCAGAACCAATATTGAGGGAATTAAGGTTCCAAAATGTGAGATGCATATGTACATGTATCTTAGATATATGTGCAAGTTTTCTCTTGTGAAAAAAGTAAATCAACTCAACTTGGCTGTATGAGCTAGTCATATAGATTTTGATGGATTTTCAAATGCTTATGTCAGATAGAAAAATATTAAAAGTGTCTAAGTGCCTGGCCTGTAGCAGTTTCGTCCTGGCATGAGCATAGGCAGCCTTTCTGTAAACTGTTGAGGTTCCTGGGTAGTTATGGCTGTAATCAGAAAGGAAGCAAGCTTCTAAGGTTCTGAAAAAATAAACCCTTACCTTAGACTTGGCAGAAACCAGGCTGACCATATGACCAAAAGGGCTGGAAGAACATGGTTGTCTGAGTTTATGTCTGGACATAGGACAAGCTTAGAATTGTGATTAAGCATGGTTGACTCTAGCTTCAAAAGGGTGTTTTTATTTGAAATGGGGTATCCTGTTCTAAATATACAGAGCAACACATCTGTATATGCATGTCCCTGCAATTTGTAAAAGGCAGCCTTTAGCTAAAAGGACTACTATGACATGAATCAGCAGTTCAGTGGCACAGCTGAGGAGCTTGAAGCAGTGGGATGAATAGAAGGGCATGTATCAAAGTCTCATATAACCACTGTACAGATGCTAATAGTTCCCAGGTTTATGGCAAATGTTTCATGAGGAATGTGCAAGCAAATAAAAGTTTAGAATGTGCAGCAGATGGGTTATCTGTTGGGGAAAAGGTCAGGTTAAATACTTTGACACTGGTTTAGTGCCTCTACTGTCTTCTTCAGTTTCTGTGATCAATCATTTCATTCTGTCTGCATCATGACAATTTTCAGTGCCCCCTTTGAATCTTTCTTTCAATCCCAATACAATCTACTGTTTTTTTGCAAAGTGGTCTGCATTACCACATAGCAAAACAAGTGGATGAAAATTTGTTTTTTCAAGTTTTTTCTATCACTCCTATTTTTACCAGGGTAAGTTATGTCTCGAGTATCTTGCTTTGAATCTCTTTCTTACCTATTATAACAAAAAGTGTCAGGGTTGGAGGGAAACTCCATCATGTTACCTCAGTTTTCTTGAATATATTGATTGTGAGGAAAATATTGAAGATCATTACAACAGAAGAAAGTAGTGCAGAGTTGTTATTCTTCTTTTCTCCATCTGCACTGATTACAGACACACCTGGCTTCTCATGTGATAGCAAGTTCTAAGGAACCTTGCTTTGCCTCTTTTCAACATTAGCAACTCTTACTGCACATTTCTTCAGAAGAATACTGATACATTGAAATACTGGGCATGGAGATCAGAGGTAAATCTGACTGCAACTGTCACTTAGAAAGGGATTATCCTTATCTGGTTTGGTGATCTTATGAAAAAAAGCTTAATATGCCATTCAACCGTCATCTCACATGCTTAATTTTTTTGTAAGTCCGAAGTGGTTTTTTTTAGGTATACCAAGTCCAACAAACCCAAGATACGCAGAAATAGATTAATGCTTCCATATCTAGCAAAAAATACAGGAAAAGTCTATGTGATATTTCTAAGCAGCTGACAGGGAGAAACACAGGCATCATAACAGATTTTGCTTTGTAAGTTATTATATCAGGGAATCAGAAAAAATATTTTAATCAGAAATGTCCACACTTAAATAATCACTTAATACCCTGCTGGTAACTGTTCATTAAGATTTTTATGAAGCTGAAATTAAGCTGTAACTATGTTACCAATTTACAAATCCTAGAAGAGATATGATCTGGATAGAAAAAGGAGACTACCTCTCAATATTTCTCCCCTTTTCTTGAAATGAACTGCCAGTCTCCTACCCTGTCTGCTTTCAAAATATCATTATTGGTCTTTACTGTCAGATAGACAATTACCCCTATTCACTTGTCACAAAGATGCATAAAAGTGAAAAAAAATGAATGTCTGTGTACTGTATTTTCATGCTAATTATCACAGTTCATGAAATTATGGATGTTTCTAATAGATGTTTACAGATATTTCTATCTATGCATTTTTGCCTTCCTGATCAAGAGTTTGTTGAAGGAGCTTTTATGGAAAGGGAGATGAGGAAAACAGCACCAGTAAAGCAACTCCTTTCTAAAACAAACCCAAAACAACCTACTCAAAGTAGTCTTGTCTGATAGCTATACCCAACAGAAAGAAGATGGAAGGTTCACTTGAACTACATCTGTATGTGCCTTGGCTGGAAGGTGATGGTATGGTTATTTGTGTTGTGAATACTTTACATGCTTTATTGGTAGGGTGCTGTTTGAAAGCCTGGACTTGTGACACTTCCCTACTTGTGACCCTGTTATGTGTCTTGTGATCAACCCCATGTCCTCCTGCAGAGGACTTGCAATATATGTACTTGGCATGACAGTTTATGGGAGAGAGGTTTTAAAATAAGTATCACTGACATTAATGGATGTTGTTGTTTTAAGATATCTGAGGGGGTTTTAGTGTGGGTGTCTACGGATATAAGTAACAACAATATTAAAAAAAAAAAAGTATTATTTACAATTGACAGCTAACTTGATACATGTTGTACCACTCAAGTTAGTAATATCTACACTGGTCCCTTCAGATAATAATAGCAGCTAATGGTAGTTCACAAAATGGTAGCACAGATATAGCAATAGTCTTTATGTTTGCACCTCTGCTGTTCATATTTGGGTCTTCATTACCTATAGCAGAGCAATTATAGTCTATTTTGCACAATAGCATTAGGGCTTTTTGTAATTAGTTATTGACTAGTGAAGACAATTTTTAAAGGCTTTTTGAGTGTTGAATTTTTCTTTTGTGCATATGAACCTGATTCAGAGACCACTTAAGTCAGTAAAATGATTTAACAGACTTTGCTTTCCTTCTTTTTCTATTTTTTTTTCTCCATTTTATCAACAGGATTACAAAGGCACAAGGTTTTGGTAATAGCTAATGTCACTATTTATGCAAAATTTAAAGAAATGAAAGGATGACTGTCCATTTTATTTTTGTATCTGAGATGTGAGGCTGTAAAAGCACAGAAGATTTGAGCCATAAGAAGAAATGTGCAAGTGAAGTTGCAGAGCAGGTCTTTGGAGCTGTACATACTTAGCACATGTCCCAGAAACAGGCATCCTTTTATTGGGCTGATGACACTTGACTTCTTATGGCATGGACTTTATGGGGAAATTTGTGGAGCTGAAAGACTGGCACTAGGTTGTTGCTTTTTCTTCCTCTCTGTTCCCCATGTTTCATGTTATGCTCAGTGGTTGTCATTAAGATCTTTCATATTGCTGTAGACCTTGATCTAATTCATTGTGACATTAAAGCTGGAGAATAATTAGGCCAAAGGAAGAATGATGAAGATTTTAATATTTATTATCGTACTACAGATTTACCCAGTCTTTCAGTTGCAGTGAATTGTTAGAATATATCCTGACCTCCTTCTACTCACTTTCCTGATATGAAAATTACCTTTTTTCTATTCAAGCTTCATATGAAGGAGTTTGATTTAAATATAGTTTTATTTCTGAGATAACATAGTATGTATAAAATGTTCTCAATTACTTCAAGTTAACCTGTCATAAAATTTGGAGCTACATGAACTATAAACATTTTATTTTGTGTGCTTTACTTGAAATACTTTGGATAAAATCTGTCAAGAAGAGTGATGGATTGAAGAAATCTAGAAAAATATATAAAACTTTAGCACTGCTTACTTCTCAATTTCTATTTCAAAGTCAGATTGTAGTTTGTGCACTAAATTGTGTAACAGTTATAATTAGGTAGAGACTGACACTGCAGAAAAAGTAGAAAAGTTGGGGAAAGAACAATATGATAAGTCCACCTGTGAAAGTAAGTTTATGGCTTGAAAATGTTCAGAATAATAGAGACTATGCTTGTAATGCCCCAGCTGACAGGTAGACCTAGGTGCTGAAATAAAATAAAATAAATTTGATGGATTAATTGAACAGTTTAGGAAACAGTACTGATATTCTGTTATTTAAACTTATGTGTGCCATCTAGATCTGTTTCACAAATAGTCTTAAGAGGTTAAAACCATAATGATGGTTCCTTTCTGCCACTAGTCTATGTCAGGAGAGTTAAACAAGCAGAGAAGAACATGTACCCTGGGGTCTGTCAAGTCTCAAAGTAAACTTGTGCTTATTCATTTGTGGCATGGTATATATGCCCTCAGACATGTTCTTTAATCAGTGTTTCTTACAGAATATTATTTAAATAAGGATTTATTTTTTCTTTTTGCTTCTAGGGTTTTTTCTTCCACCCTTCCTTATCAGTAATTGATTTCTTCCTTTATTATTTCCATAACTAGCAAACAGTGTGTATAATAGACAAAATGTCTAGGTTGGTGTTTTAGCATTGAGAACTGAGAGAGACACTGCTGGTTTATAAAGTTCTGTTTATCCTGTTGGTTATTTATTTTATTTCTGAATTAACTTTAAGTTTTTAGGACTAGTAACATGGGCAAAGGCTTGCAATTCTGAAGGTGGATCCCCATTTTTTTTCCATAAGGGTTTTTCCTGTCCCAGTACATACTTTCCCTGAAGTTAATAGAAGTTACATGCATGCATTGAAAGTAGAGTGTGTCCCCAAAGGTTTTACTGGAAAATTTGACAATGCTAAAAAAAACCAGAGGGTTGTGGCAACATGCTTCAGTGAGAATACATGCTCACTGTTAGCTCAGCTGCTCTGGTGCAGGAAAGACGCTCTCTTCCAGAGGCTGTCTTGTCAGATGCCCATAGGACTTTGGCTCATTTACCATTTAACATTTCCACTATGCTTGGCAGAAAACTTGTGAAACTGCCAAAATGTTATTGGATATTGAGGAAGTCTAGGTCCCCTCCGGTCTCTTGGCTTCATTTGAGGAGTATGAGTCAGGGCAACATCTACATAGATTAAAGACACTATTACAGAACAGAAGTTTGAATAGGGTCTGTGGCTACATATAAAACATGCTTTTCTTTTTTATTTTTTTTTTAATTAATATTTTTTATTATATTTAGTGACTGCTTTTCTACAGAGACTAACAATTGTACAGTAATATAAATAGTAAAGGAGGTCTTGGTGAGTGGAGAAGTGACTGAACCTTCCCCGTTTTCGCTCAGATGCATTTTGGTTGCTCAGCTTTCTCAAAAACCTGCTGAACAAAGTAGTGGAACTGGGTGATTGTTCTGTGCAAGCCATAACTTTCTGTAATGGTGGCATGCATGTGCTTTTTAAAATTACTATCTCTTGACCTTAATCTAGTCCTTTCAGATTTAAAGTCTGAGATTGTTGTTTTCTTTTTATTTTCAAAGAATTAAAAAAGGTGAGGGTCGGAGGTTGAACCAGAAAGAAAAGGAAGAGAATGAAGAAAAGTAATGTGTTTTCACTTAGAAAGTTATTCTTCCACTTCTTTATTTCCTTTCCACCTACAACACTAGCGTACGATGAATACATACTTAGGTAAAATAGACTTTCTGTACCTATTCAAGCTTATTGAATAAATTAGAGCTGGAGTAGGTCTAGTCAGGTTTTACAGAGAAATTGAAA
>JAOEGS010008330.1:20796-40897 GCA_025447755.1 Corythornis vintsioides
AAAAATAACAAAAAATAAATTTATTAAATAAAACATTTAATATTATTTAATTAGTTATTTTATCATTAATTATTATATATATTTTTTAATTAATAAAAGTAAATATAAAGTAGGGGCTAGATGTGTAGGGAGCATCACTAATTGGGTGCTTGAAGCACATCTTTGGTGGCTATGGTTAAGAAAGCAGATTAGCCAAACAGCAAATATAACAATATAACTGGAATAATCCATCTAATGAAAAACCCATGGATGTAAATTATCAGGCTCTGCCTTCCCACTCCTGGCCCCTGCTGCACCCCAAGCTGCAATCTCTGCAGTGTCTCACTGAAGAAGTTTGTCCTTCTCCCAGCTGGAATCCTCCCTGCTGCATTTTAACTGGGGTTATTTTTCTTCTCCTTCAATTTAGAGAGCAGCCCTTGCTTTCTTCAAGCAAAGATGTGAAGGCAATTATGATGTCACCTCTGATATTCTGTTTTCTCTGGTAAACAACCTGAAATTGCTCAGTCCTGTGTGGTGTGCTTCATGACATTTTAGTTACTCTCATCTGGAGTCTTCAGCTGATACACATCTTGAAATATGATGCCCAAAAGTGGACAAAACACTCCAGCTGAGACCTTACCAATGCTGGGAATACCAGCAGGATGACATCATCTGTCTCTAAATGATATCCCTGGTTAGATTTCTCAGTGCAGTGGTTTTTTTGCAGCAGCAGCACAGTTCTGGTAACTGCTGTGGAACTGAAATTGCACAAGAATCCTCACAGACTTTTGCAGCAGTGTGAGCTACACAGTTGTTCTTATGGGGTGTGTGTTGTTGCTGGACCCTGAAATTCTTCACATTCCCTTTTTCAATTGAATATTGTTATTTTTTAAATAAGATTTCTCAAGTGCTAAGGGAATTTTTAATTCATCCCCTAAGTCCTTGGGATTGGAATCTTCTCCCTTTCATCTACCCACATGTGCTGCCTGTGCACACTTCATATACTAAATACTTTGCTTTTCTGTCCACACTTCATATACTAAATACTTTGCTTTTCTGTCAGCAAAGTAATGACCAGCACAGGCATTGCAGGTATCAGCTGGGTACAATGTTAACACCACATTAGAATGGAGCAATTGTGTCAGAAACCATCAGAAAAATGCAGTGTATTACATCTGGTGCCTTGCATTTTAGGGTTGCTGAAGCAGTGGTTTGGCTTCAGAGGATGGCAGGGGGGTGATGAAGAAACAGCCAACTTTTCCTTCCCCCTCACAGGAGGCACAGGGAGCCCTGCCTCTAACACTTGTGAAGCATCTGCAAGAGATGCTCTTCACTAAAAGAGCACAGGAGCTTGGGAGAAATTAAAACCAGAAAGTTGGTTTCATCTCTGTAGACTCCCCACAGCACCTGGGAGCTATCCCCGACCTTCCTCACCTTCAGGATTTTCAGAAACAGTTTGGGATCCATCTGAAAATCCCCACCCTGACTCCATGTCCATGATTATTTTTAGATCTTTCTTTTTAAACTTGCTGCTCTCAAAGCTGGCTGTAACAGGCAGGTAATTTTAAAGCACATCTTGTGTGCTGTAATAAGGCAGAGTATCATAATAAAACATCATGTTTCATTTCTGTTTTCCCTGTAAGACATCTTGTGGTACAGCATTGTTCCAGGGTTGAAAAAAAACCCCACAGCAATAATCTGTAAGCACTGGGCAAACTGTCAGGGGATTTTAATAACATTGAGATCCCTGCTGAGAAAGGCAAATGCAATAGAACATGGGAACTGTAACTTTCTTCCTGCAAATTGCTAGGAGCAGAAACAAAGATCCTGGAGAATGAATTAAATTAATCTGAGGAACTGCAAATATAGACAGTCCTTGAAAAAATTAAATGAACCAGTTGATTGGAGTGTGATTAAATAATCCACATTACTTCTGTTCTGCTTCACACTTACATTTTCTTGTTCTTTGCCATCATTTCTTACCATGCAGAATAGTTTGTAAACCTTATGTATTCAATTAATCTGTGGAGAAACATGAATTCTTGATTTAGCACAGCCCAGGAATGTGATGATGAAAAGAGCAGCTGGATATTGTCAGGGTGTGCCCAGGAGGCATCCCAGAGAGCTGCTGGGTGGCACCCACATTACCTGCTGGGTGGTGGGCTTACCTTGCAGAGTTCCACTGTTCTATGGCAGATAAAAGAGGGAATTTACTTTGAGGACACCTGTGCACCATTTATCACCCCCTCCAAGAATTCAGAGACAGCCAGCAGAGTCTCCCCTGGGCTTTCTTCTTGGGTGAAGGAAAGGAAAGTGAAAGGTAATCAAAAAGTGCTTCTAAACAGCACAAAGGGGCTGCTGAATGTGTAGCAAGGGTGGGGGCACCAACCAGTACCAGCTCCAGCTGATCTCTGAGGTGCTGGGACTCCTTTCACCTGCTGCAAAGAGAAATGGACTTTTCATCTTCAGTTCAGCTTTAAAACATTAAGTTAGTAATCAGAATTAATGAGAAACTCCTGGTAAATAGGAGCCTTGGGCTTGGTCAGTGATGGTCTTCAGGTGGGAATTGATCTTCATGATGGTTTTCAGCTGGGCATGGGAGAGATTCAGGGGGACTGCTCGTTTTTGACCTTTATTTTTTTCCTGTATCAGCTTTTGTTGACTGTTCTGTAGGTAGTGGAGAGATCTGAGCTCTTTATTATGAGATCCTGCAGTGGAATCCATAATTTCCTTGGATATCTTGCATATTTATGCTGCAAATTATAAGCAAAACCACTTTCTGTATGTAAGTTTTCTTTTGTTGGCATGTCTTTTTTTTCTCCTACAGAGTTATTTCTTCATTTTCTGCTATGATCTTTTCTGAGGGTTTAATTCTCATATTGTCTCAACAGATGATGAAGATTTTGAGCACCTGTTCTAGATTGGGTTCAAACCAAGGGCATGGCAGAGCAAATTAGAGTTGTCCTCCCTCTTTAATGACATTCTATAATGACAGAAAAAAACCAAACAAAAAGAAAACCAAACCAAAATAAACAAAACCACAAGAAAAAATAGACACAGACACAGTGTCTTCTCTGGGGAAAAGCAAGAAAATGGGCTCTGTTCACTGCATCATCAGTTGCTGGTGGGATTGCAGCCTGTTTGCAATGAACATTAGACTTGCTTCTGAGGCTGAGTTTTGAACTCAGGGTAATGAAATGTCAGCAGAATGTGCTTCAGGGGAAAAACTAGATGCTTGGGATACTGAAAAGTGATGAAAGTGGGAAAAATGGTGGAGAAATGTGCATCCTGCAGATGAGGTGGGAATAACCTGGCACCTACTTCCAAAAAACCATACCACTCTGACTGGAAATATGGGCAACAAGGAGGGATTTATGTGCATGGGCAGGAGGTGTTGGTTATTCCCCCCATTCCCAGTGATGCTTCTAATGAGTTTTTACCTGCTGGGCAGCTTAAAAGTGCCACTCTGTTTGCCTCCTGCTAGCCACACTTAGTGTAAAATCATCAAATTAGAATGTCTTCATTTTTTGCCATGTTATTTTAATGTCATTAAGGTTCAAAAGGACCCCAGACCTTCTCTTTAATAAGCAAAAAGAAATGCAACATGCCTGCAAACTTGGTAATGAAAATAAAATAAACCTTTGCCTTTTCATGACCTTGAAGATTAATGTATTGAAATTTTTTATACAGACTTAGGTACTTATCATAATAAATCCTTTCAGTCCAGAAAATCTGCCTCCTACCTTTAGCCTAGACCAAAATAAATCCAATCAGGTTCTTTTGAAAGTTTAGTATTGAAGCTAAATTACAGTTCCCTGGGAGAAAGATGAGGGCTTGAAATGAGGCAGGGTGGGTGAGGGACACCAAAGGGTCCTGGGATGCAGGGATGGTGGGAGGTGCAGGCTCTCCAATAAAGAGCAAGGGCAGCAATACCTGGGAGGTTTTGGTAAAAGAAAAGGAGCCTTAGGTGGTAAAAAGCCACTTTTGACATCTCATTTTATTTATTTCCTTCTTTAGCTAAGGAATGAACCAAGTGGGAAGGAGCTTGCATTTAAAGGAGGAATTTTATCCTTCCTCATTGTATTTTAATGTGTGTTTTCTCTTGGAATAAATGGCTTTTGTTATTTCAGCCCTTGGTTAAACACCCAGAACTTTCAAGGTTAATTTCAGACAATGATCCTCGTGTCTAAACACAAGCACACCTGAATCTCTGTTGTGGCCCCATCGTGAAGAGAGTTGAGAAGTTAAAGTTTTGGAAATATTTAGTTTCCCAAGTCTTCCTTTCATGCCCAAACCCCCTTTGTTCTCTGTGGATGCTTTTCACTTCAGTGTGGTCTGAAATATACAACTTTATTTTAGTTTTTTACCTTCTTCCTCAATGACTTATTTCCTGAAATGAAAAACCTGGGTGGAGGGGGAAAAAAAAAAGAAGTGTAAATGTCTGTGCTCATTAATCCCTGTGATTCTAATTATATACAGGGCATGGTAATTGCAGTTTGAACTCTGCTGTACAGGTCTCAGTGAATAAAAAGCTGTTTCTGACAAAGGGTTTTAACTCGAGTCAGGTGGTGGTGCTGCTATTTTGGGTATGTAATCTTCACAAAGAAGATTCTAAAGGGGAAAAAAAAATGTTTTGGAACTTTAAAAGCACATTTTATCCCTAGAAAAGCTTTCTCAAGACTGGTCAGTGACACAGGTTAAATATACAGTGTGGTTTTTCTTCCTCTCAGGCATGATAAATTCAGAAATACTTGGAAGTGATGGTGAACTCCAGTTCTTTTTTACTGCTGCTGAAATCCTAGGCTAGGGATTCCCATTAGTATGTATTGAATTAATGCAGAGTTGTGGGAGTGCAAACACAAAAGGCCAAGCATGGAGTGAACAAGATGCTTGAAACACTCCCCAAAGTGCCTTGCACAAAAGAGCTGGATATTTAAATATCACCCTTTTCATCCTTACAGGCTGCAGAGTGAGATCTGCTCAGTGGACAAAGAAAGAGCAGGAATTCTGTACTCAAAATCCACTACTGGAAGGCTGCAGGAAAAGATGGAAGAGGCTGAATTCCCAGTCTCTGTGTGCAGAAGGATGAAGCCACCAAAGGGAGCATTTTGGGGGTGACAGCTTCTTTCTGTCCCCAGCTCCACAGCAACCTGCTGTCAGGTGGGCTGGATAAAACCACCTCCAGCCTTTCCATCAGAAGTCTGTCTGGAGACTTTCTGGGGAAGCCCCACGAGCAGGTTTGGCTGCTGAGCTGGGAAATGAAATGTGTTCTGCTCACAAAAGGCTGGGAGTTATTCCATAATCTGCTTACCCATGCACATGGAGTTAGCCCTGGAAATCTCCCCATGAATCACCTTCTTGTTGCTTTGCCATGGGCTCTGGTTAATTCCCTGGATTCCTTCCTGTTCAGAAGGTCAAAATGCCTTGCACTGGGCACCTCTTAGTTCTGTTTTCTTTGCCACTGGGATGCCAGGGTGTGACCAGTGGCAGAAAGCTTTGCTCATGTATTTCTTTTTTAAGATCATGGGTGCAGTTGCCCATTTGATGCTTAGCTGTGATTACAGCTGCAATTAAACCCTAGGGACACCTTTCTGATTTTATATATTTTTTTTAATATTCTTTAATTGGGTATTCTTTCCACTGCATTGCTCAGGAACACAATGATCTGGTTATTCTGAAAACATGATTTTTTTGGTTGATTTTTTTTTTTTTTCTATTATCTCAATTATCTTTATTGTCTTGGATTGTGTCACCTGTACTAAGAAATAATGAATATTTACAGTAGAGGGAGCAATAGCACCATTACTGCTCTATTTGGCTGGCAGTTGTGTTACAGCTTTATGCAGGAGACAGACAGAAAAACAACAATTACCTCGATGAAATTATGTGGTCTTTTCCACAGTGAGGTTTCCCTCGTGATTCATATTCACAATTAAAAGAATATTTTCTAAGAAGCAGAAAATGCTGCTGAGGGACTTGTTTTACAGTGCAGCTGGCTGAGCTGTGCAGCACTCCTGTTTCCACTGGATTTTTTTTCAATGGCTGCCTTAAAATCAGGCTCTTTCCAGGAATAATTGTGAATTTCAGTCCTTACACAGGGTGTATAACCTCTGTTATGTGCAAAGTGGCTGGACAGTGGCTTGTTCAGGGCAGAGATGTGGCACATCATGGGCAGCAGCTCAGGCCAGAGGACCAGTCTCAGGTGAAAATGGAGGGATAAGAAATTTGGGCTGAAAGAAACAAAGAAATTTGGATTTTTCCATTATAAAATGAGAAAAAAATAAACAAACCCAAAGCTGTCGAATCTGGAATTTTCCCATGAGGAAATTTGGAATTGTGGAGAACCATTTTCCTTACAATAGAATATTTAGGTTGAAACTTCCCAGTGAGACCTGCTTTTCAAGCTGCAAACTCTTCCAAACCAGGGATGTGTGCACATATAGCCCAGCTAGTACATGGCAAAGCAAGGCTCTCATCTCAGTTTGGTCTGCTACAGTTTTACAGCAAAAATTAGATATTATAGGCAAAAAAAAAAGCCTGTAGGAGTGGAGCTTGGCTCTGGTGGTCACTGCCAGTTCCTCCTGACAGGCTGCTCAGCAGTGATGGACAGATCATCTGGAGAGAACCATGGAAATGCAGTTTGGGCTCCTTCATGTTCTAATTGCATCATCATGTCCTACAGCAATTAGTGCTCCAATGCTGTGTGACACAAAGGGAGTGTGGGGGGTGTGATTAGCTGTCTGTGCCTGCTAGGGTGGTGCTGGAGTTTGTTTGCAGGTCTCAGATAGTTTACATACTAGATAAAATAAAAGTGATGTAATATAATATGTATAATAAATGTTTATATACTGATTAGTGTTTGGGTACTGCTCAGAAAAAACAAACAAAAAACCAAACAAAACCAAACTCAAACCCAAACCCAAAACCAAACCAAACCAAAACCAAACCAATCCAAGCAAAAAAAACCCCACAAATGTTCCTACCTTGTCACAAGTAAATGCCTTTTTCTGTGTTAACTGAAAAGAACTGGCTTATTACAGCTATTTTAACATAGAGGATGACCACAAGTTTGGCAATTTCTGGACCAATTAACTTTCCACTTTTCTTTAGCACTCCCTGAGCATCTGTGAACACTGTGAACTGGAATGAGGGCTCCTTGCTGCTCCTGTGAGGCAAAGAAGTATCATAGAATCACAGAGTCATTCTGGTTGGAAGGGACCTCTGGGATCATCCAGTCCAACCTCCATCCCAACACCTCTCTCTCCACCAGCCCAGTGCCACATCTACTGGATTTTAAACCCCTCCAGGGCTGGTGACTCCTCCCCCTCCCTGGGCAGCCTGTGCCAGGCTCTGGCTGATGGGAAAATACCTTTATCAGCTTTCATTTTCTTTAGAGATATGTTGGAGTGTGTTTCTAATGCTTTCATGGTTGTGTTTCTTGCAGTGCTGAAGATCTCACAGCCAAATCCAATTTAGTTTTAAGAATAATCACTGTGTCCTGTAGAGAATTTACCTTTCAATGGGCTTCATCATGATCTAGAAGATTAATTGAATAATAAAGTGGTGAAACCAAGCAAGAAACTACGGGGGGGACTGGGAAGATGTCCAGAAGGACTCAATAAAACTGAATGATTGGGTAATATGATGGCAAATTAAATTCAGTGAGGATAAACACTTGATAAAACATTGGGGGAAAGAATTTAAGCTGCTCATGTGCACTGGTGAATCCTGAATTAGCTGCAGCTTCTCGAGGGCAACTCATGCTGATCAGCCTAGAAAGCATTTGGGTGAAATCTGGTCTCCTTGATGTCACAGGGACTTTTGCTTTTGATTTCACTGAGCCTAGGATTGAATCCAGTTAAATTCAATAGTAGACTGAAGTCACTGGTGTACACTCCTGACTAGAGCTAAACGTTCCACTGCTGCAGGTACAAGGCACAGACAACCTATAGAGTTCACTGTATCACACAAGATGGCAGATATTGGTAAAAAATAAAAATATTTAGTAGAAAACTTTAATTTTCATTGATAAATCAGTTTCAATTTTGTTCCTCACACTTGTATATAAAAAAAAAAAAGAAAAGGATTAAAATGCCATTACATACAAACAAGTATGAATTTGTGGATTTCAAGTGATATTTGAGTGCATGGATGATAATAATGACTGCAGTGTTTTCTTCTGTTGCCTAGGAAAGCTGCCTGTGTTTACAATATTGACATTTGCATCCGAAATTCATTTGTCATGTTGTGCTGTTCCATTTGATAACTGAAGAAGAGCTTTATCTTTGAGATAAAATCTCCTCCTGGCAGAACTGGCAGTTGGATATGATTTACCTCTAGCAGAATTTGGAGCAGGGGTGGCTGGCTTTTGGGTGACTAGAGCTGGGTGGATTCAGCTCAGCCTTGAGGAAGAATTTCTTCCCCAGGAGGGGGTGAGAGCCTGGCCCAGGGTGCCCAGAGAGGTGGGGGCAGCCCCATCCTTGGCAGATTCTCAGGCCAGGCTGGATGGGGCTCTGAGCAACCTGCTCTAGTGGGAGGTGTCCCTGCCCTGGGCACTGGATGAGCTTTAAGGTCCCTTCCCACCCTGACAATTCTGTATCACCCACCATGAAAGGGGATGTGGAGTTCACCTGGGTGCAAAGAATCCATCAAGGCTCCTGGTATAAGTAAAACTCCCATTTTAGACTGTAGAGCTAAGAACATTTCACTGAACTCTAATGCATTTAGCCTTTCCCTGAAGGTAAGAATACACTATTGCCCTGTTGCAGAGAGGTTAATTATTAGTTAGAGGAGTAATTGTTCTCTGGAAGGTCACAGTTCACAGCACAAAGAAACCTTGGATTTGAACCTAAGAATCCTTACTCCCAGTACTTGTTTCTACCCAGTTTGTTGTTCTGGCCTAGGCACTGGCAAGTTTCCCTTTCAGTCTTGTCTTTTACCCACTTTAAAAGCTGATATTAGATGTTAAAAGCTGATGTTACCCCTTAGCTGCCTGGCACTGGAAGAAGAAAGGCTGCCCAGCCTTCTCTTTCTGGGTATTGGTTTGATATCCTGAGCTCCCTGCTGCTGCCCCTGAAGAACTGAAGTCCTGATGAGATGAGTTATGCTTTCTCTAATCACTGACAGGGTAAGGGATTAAGACCTTTGTAGACTTTTGCCTTTGTTATACCCCAGGTGTGCTGGTGCAAAATCCCCTGTTGCACCAGGATCACAGAGGCTTGGTCCAAAGGTGCTGGATCTTGGTTTCCAGATGGCCCGTGGCTTGTAGCTTGGACTTTGTGCAGCCCTGGAGTGTGGGTTTGTGTGCAGTGCAGAGTGAGTGCTTTGTGCATCAGTGCAGACTCCTCCAGATGTTCACCAGAGCACAGGGGAGAGCTGACATGACAGAGCCAAAGAAAGGAAGATGGTTGGTACTTGTGTACAGCTTCTAGATCCATTAGATCAGTCATCATGATTTAGGGAGCTTCCTTTTAGCAGCTATCAGTGTTTCTAACCAGCTCCAGATGCCCACTGAAGGTCTGGCCTTTGAAGGAAGGCAGCAGCTCAGCTCCAGCAGCTGGGAGGCATTATGCTTTCAAAGATACTCCCAATCATGTGTGGCCCTCATGAATTTATAGCACAGCTTCCCTGGAGGGTCATTGTGATACTGGTCTCTATCAGACTGCCAGGGTACTGAAAACCCAGTTTATACAGAGGCTTTGGGGCCTCTCTGTGGTACTGAGGTTCTTCTTGAAAGTTCTGCCACTGACCCATCTCTTGCAGGGTGAAAAACCTCTCTGCACTTGTTGGAAACAACCCAAACCTCATCAGGAATCTCCAAGATGCGGTGTGGATGTTGTGATCCCTGCCTGTCTCTGTGTCCAGCTGTGCCTGTGAGCCAGGGGAATCCATCCCTTCTAATGCACAAGCAAGATGTGGTGGCAGCAGAGACCTACTTTTACAGCTCAGAGCTGGGCTGGGCTTGGAGCTGTGTGAATCTGAAGTAGCAGAGCAAGCAGCTAAGAGCCAGGTGCCCTCAGCCCAGGACACATCTTAGAGTCCTTCCCTGTGCTCACACGTGCTTTTCTTGTGCTCCCAGCAGCCCAACACCTTCCCTCCCTCCTTCACACCTGCCTGTAGCAAGCCATACTGGGAGGAAGCTGGAGCTGCTCTCCATCCTCATGAACATAGGCAGTAAAGGAGACCTGAGAAAGGAAAAGGAGGTGGAAAAGAAAAGCCAAAAGGAGAATAAAGGCAGGAGAACACCTGGAAATTCTCCAGCCAGAGCTGTCAGCCAGGCTGAAACTAAATCTAGAGAGGGTGGCAAAGAGGAGAACTCCCCAGCAAGACTCTTAAAGGTCTCTGGAGAGCAGGGAGATGCTCAGTAACTGACCCCACTCCCAGTGACTGCCCCTGAGGGAAGAGTGGCTGGGTGTGCTTGGAGGAGTGAGGCTGAAAACTCCCAAGTCAAAAGATTATTCCTATTTATTTGTGAGGGGAAAGAAACTCCAGTTAGTGGGTGGAATCTGGTGTGAACATTTCAGGTACATTTCCAGTGTTAGAGATGCTGTAAAGCACTGAGCAGGATAAGCAGCTGTAGGTAGAAGGTCCATCAAGATTTCTGGCAGGATTTCTGGTCCATCAAGATCTCTGGCAGGATTTCTGAGGCCTGTGCAGTGCAGTTTTGTAGGAAGGAGGTCTAGGGGATCTTGAGAAGTTGTCCAAGATGACACTGCCTGATTCAACAAGAATACACCCATTATTTGATGCCCCTGTGCTAGCTGATTCATTTTAGGTTTACTGGGGCTTCTTAGAATCCACACCCTGAACACTTTAATGAGTTTAGAGAGCAAATAATTTCATTTTATAACTTTTTATGAAGAAAAAATTGGTTTTGTTTTTGCATACACCACCACTACTTTTGTCCCAGGAAGAAACTTCTTTCTCCCACTAATTTACACTGGTGAAATGGAAACCAGGTTAGTATTTATGTCCAACCATGTGTGAAATGAGTATCCTACACATGCACTGAAATGAGTGCTTGGGGTAATAAAGTAGTAGTCACTGTTTAATTTTAATGCATGCTTCACCTTAAAATTGGTTTTCTGAATAGCTACTATGTACATTTACATTCAGCACAAAACACTTCAATATTTAATATTTCACTTGCTGGTCTAGTTCTGTAACTCTTTGTGCCCTGGGCAGAACTTCCCTGGGAGGCTGCATGGAATTCAGGAGCTCCTGGAAAAGAAACAGTGCTCAGTATTGCAAAGAACCTGGCAAAAAAATTGCAGAGTCTGGATTAAATGTTTGCAGGGATCTTTGCTAGAATAAAATGTTCCAGGTTCCTAGTGAAGACTGATGTTCTTTATGTACACAAAAGCACAGGGTGGACCTGGCCAACACAAGCTTTTTTTTTCCCCTGCCCTGCTGCAGCAGTGGAGTCTGGCTGGGATACCCCCTTTGTCATCAGATAATTGGGGTTTTTTTTTCATTAATCAACAGAACCTGTGACCCATTAGCACCAGCAACACATTTAGCTAATTTATCCAAACAGTTGCTGGGGAGAAAAGGCTTTTCAGTCACTTTTAACTCTTTCCAGACTCATATCTTACACCTGGAGCATCTTCTTGGATGCTTTGCTCCACTTGCTGCTGATTCAGTTCAAGCTGCTGTAGCCAGAGTGGCAAACACAGTCCTGCATCCTATGGAAGAGATATATTTGCTGTCTGCTGATGCACCTGGTCCTATTTAAGAGAAAAGTAGTTTCAACTCTTATTCCCCAGGCAAGAGTCTGAACAGGTCTCTGGGAGTGAGAAATTCTTCCCACATACCCTAGTAGCTGCAAATAACTTATTACCAAGGCAGCCTTAGGTGCTTTTAAGCCTCACGTCCTCCTGCTCAGGTTTTCTCTTTGATCCTGCCTGTGAGCACTGTGTTTAGACACTGCTGTGACACCCCCCAGGGAGGGGCTCTGCACAAATAACAGCTCCTGCAGCACCTTGCAGGTTGCAGCTGGGCTGCTGAGCCTGGCAGGGTGGCTTTTCTTCCCCTCCCTTGCTGGATGGGCACCCTTGGCACATGTGCCAAGCTTTGCAGCACTTGACTCCTGCTCCTTTCTGCAGGACACCCACATTGCAGGTGCTTTTTGGAGTGCTGCTTCCAGTTCTACAGCCTTCCAAAGCCTTTCTCCTGTCTTGGGAAGAGGAATTTTACTGGTGTCATGATCAAATTCTTCTCACAGACTCAGGAGATGTAGCTAAAAGAGGTTTCATCTCAAATGCCACCTATTGCCATCCCATTGGAAAACCTGCCTGTGGCAGAGGCCTTCAATCAGAAGCCTCTGACAGTTTCTGATCTTTGAGCAGCTTTAGGGGCTGTCACAAATAAAAACATTCATACCTAGTTAAACTGAGATGTTTGGTATGGATTGAGGTATTTGTCAAGCAGAGCCACACTCACAAGATGAAAGCAGTGTCAGTGAAACGAGTGTGTTTTGCCTTATGTCATTCTACAGGGGTTTTTTTTGGGTTGTTTTTGTTTTCTTTTCAAGGAAACTGTAGCTGCTTTCAGCATTCAATCTAAAAAGTGAATTATGCATTGCAGAAAGTATTTCACTCTATTTTTAGCAGCTCTTCTTTGAACAAAAAAAAAAAAACCAAACCAAAACCAACCCTGTAAACTTGTTGCTGAGACTAGAACTGAAGTCATGGTGGTTCCTAGTTGCTAATGATATTTTACAGTGACAGCCCTGCTCTGCTTGTGATGTTAATAAAAATAGGAGCTTACTTCATGTCTGGGGCTGCACTGAAATGTACTGATAGCTGAATGTGGTCCTGTGGTGTGTGCATACAAGAAGGGGGTACAAGATATGACAGCAGGACCTTTGCTTCAGTGATAATGCCATGAAAACAGTGACTCCATTGTGCAGAGCTTCCCAGGCCACTGGAGCTGCAAGCACAGGACAAAGCAAGCATGGGCTTTGCACAGCAGAGGTGAGCAACAGAAATGGATGGCTTGGTCTTGATATATTCTGATTAAATTGGATTTAAAAAAGCCCTTCAAAGACCTTTATCCTTGAAAAATTCCTGTTTGTTTCAAAGAATGAGTGAATTGGGACTATTCTTGTTCCAATGAAGTTCTGCAAAGAAAATAATAGTTTGTTTTCAGAGGATGTCAGGATTTTATACAGTTAAATATCATGCTTTAATTGGTTTAACCATCACCCAGGACTCTGTGTGGGTATCAGGATGGCAGAGCTCCCTGTCTCAGTGCTGCTCCCTGCCTCAACTTTTCCTGTTCTGCTTGCAGGTTACACAGACAAAGATGTTTTCTGTGCCCTTCACAAGGAAGCCACATTCTTCCCAGGCTCACAAATCACCCTGTGTGGAAGAGTCTGGGGGAGAATGAGGGAGCAGCACTGATGTCCACCATGAGCCTGGACACAGCTTGGGTGCTGCTGTTTGCTGCAGATAGTTGTGTATGGCCCTTTTCCTACAGAGCATGGAAAGGGAAATGGCTTCAGTTCAAACCAGCTGGTGTCAGGCTTGGGAAATGGGAGTGGAAGAGGGGAAATAAGGAACCAGAGGGAAACTAAATGCCAGATAGATATCTATAGGATGCTTGCTCTTATTTCTGCAGTCACCAGGCATGACATAAGATTTCTTTCTCAGTTCTGTTTCAACCCCAGGAGTACAATAAGGTCAGAGATGTGACTGGGATCTCCGTGCTCATCCTGCCTGGTCAATGCCACTTGGACAGTTGTGCCTGGAAAGGAATTTCTGGCCTTTTTATCAAGAGCAGTGTGTCTAGTCAGCAAGGATACCTCCAAATCCAACCTCCCCTAAGAGCCATTGAGGAGATGAGAGGGAGAAAACCCCTGTTCTTCTGTCATCTCAAACACTTTGTGCTGAGACAGGCCAGGTTCTGCCAACCTTAGCTGCTAACTGACCTGACAGAGTGACATCCAATCCAGAGTGTCACCTGCAACCAGTTGCCTCTGAGATTTCATATCATTCAGGTTGGAAAAACCCCTTGAGATCACCCAGCCCAACCATGAACCCACTCTACAAAGTTCACCCCTAAACCACATCCCTCAAACCCACATCCAAACACCCCTTTGCTGCTATTCAGAGTATTTTCTTTCTCTTGAGAGCGGAGGATGTGGTTCTGCAGCAAGGAGGGCAATGCTGCCAGAGAGGTGATTGCTCCAACAGCTGCTTTTTCCTTTCTAAAGACCAAGAACTGTGAGGTGTGAGAGTTACACTCCTGTTTTACATTGGTGTTTGGAAGAGATGGAGCAGCACCATTGCTCCTTGAGCATGCTGCTAGTTTTAGAGCCCTTATGTGATTACAGAAGAATGAGGAGCTGGTGAGACTTCAAACAGGTGAACAGGAGAAGAAAGGAAAGTGCCCAAATGGCAAACACCTGTCCGTCTGTCTGTGCTTGAAATCTTGATAGCTGGGCTCAGGGAGTAATATTTAACACAGCTGCTAACAAACTACAAACAAGTATTCTTCACAGCACTCCCTTTGAGACAAGTTATTGCCCCAAATCACAATTATTGGAGCTACAGCGAAGGAATAAAAATCATTTAGCTAGCTGAACCAATATCTGAGCTGGGACCAGGGTCTTGGCTCCTCAAAGTCTCTTTTTTTGGCTCTCTAGTCGCCTAGGACTGTAAAGGATGGAGGCATAACCTGCACCAACATGCCACTCCCCTGAGAATTTCCAACCGTGATCGTTCCCCACAGCCAGCAAACCCCCTCAAAAACCCCAAACCCGAGCAAATACTCTTTTTTTTTTTTTTTTGCCCTGTGCATCCACACCGGCGTTCCCTCTCTCCCCGGAGTCCCTGCCCATCTGACAGCCGAGGGCAGCCATGGCAGCGGTGCGGAGCGGCGATGCGCATCATCAGCACACCCGCGGAGCGCACAGGGGTACGAAATCAAGCAATCAACACCCCCCTCCCTTCCCACCCTCCATCCCTCCCTCCCTTCATCCCTGGGGCCGCTCCCACCGCGCACCTGTGCCCGACTCGCAGCAGCCGAACCCCCTCCCTGTGCGCGGAGCTGCCGCACCCCGCGGAGGGGCTGCCCCGGCGGCGGCGGCGGCGAGGGAGCTCCGCAGCCGCCCTTGGCCGGTGCCCCGGGCTTCGCTCAGGAAGCGCCGGTAGGGAAGCGGCGGGGGCGGCCGCCGGGGATGGGTTGGGTTGGGTTGTCAGCGCGGCGAGGGGCGGAGGTGGAGGGAGCGGAACGGAGCAGGTCGGAACAATAGCGGGTGGAGGGGAGGGAGCCGGTGGAGGAGGAGGAGGAGGAGGAGGAGGCGGGCGGAGGGGCTCGGCACCCGGCATCATCCCCCCTCCCCGTCCCTACCCCCGGGCCGCGCCGCCCAGCGCAGCCCGGGGGCAGCGCAGCCCAGCCCGGGGCAGCCGCCCCGCAGGCACCGCGGAAGGGATGATGCGGGCGGTGCTCGGCTGGGCTCGCTGCTAAACGCGCCTCCATCCCTCCCTCTCTCTTCTCCCTCCCTCTTTTTTCTCTCTCTCGGCTCTCCTCCTCCCTAACTCACTGGATATTACCAGCCGCCGGGCTCGCCGCCGCGTCTCCCCCAGCCATGAATCCCGCCGAAGGGGCGGCGGAGGAAGGCGCTGTCCCCGACTCCGAGGTGGATGCTTTCTTCCGAACAGGTAAGGGACCGCGGGGAAGGGACCGAGGTAGCTCCGGGCCCTGCCTCAGTCGCGGGATGCGAGGCTGGCGGCGGAGGGAAGAGGAGGGGAGCGCAGGGGGGTCCCCGCCTGGCTCGTCGCTTTGTCTACCGCAGCCTCTCGGCTTCTCCGTGCCCCGCGGGAGGATGAAGGCGAGGGGTTCGCCTTCGGGAGGGGACCGGCGAGGGCTCTCGGCTCCGGCCAGGCACAAAAACCCCGCGGGGATGCTCGGGAGGAGCCGCCGCGTTCGGCTCCCGTGGGAGGCTGCCCGGCCGCTGCCCGGTGCCGCTCGCTGTCGGGATGCGGAGCCCGGTTGCTGCTCCCGGCCGCTCTCCCTCGGGTGGGCAGCGAGGGATGGGTCTCCCGGGGATGCCCACCCGGCAGGGACGAGCTTGCCAAGGAGCCTGGGTGCCGGGAGAGAGCCGCGTGTTTCGGTTCTCCCGTTTCGGAGCTGGGATGCAGCGGAGCGCGGTGTGGGGCCCTCGCTAATGATGCGGGGGTTAATGAAATTCTCTAGGCGGTGGGTACGTGCTGGGGTCCCCGCTGCATCGCTCGTTTGGGAGGTGGTGGTGTGGGAGTCATCGGCTCTGAAACGCGGCTTTGCAGGGAATCGGCATCTTAAGCAACTTGTTGTCTGCCTCTCCCTCCTCCCCAACCCCGTGCTCCGTCTGACAGAGTCGTGAGAAAGAATTACAGGCTTCTTGGTAGATTTTTTAATTAAAAATTGTCATGGATTAAACGCTTGTTTCATAAGGGGATTAACCCTTTAGCCTAAGACTGACACTTATTGCTGCAGATGTTGGTCAAGACTTTGCTTTTCAGCTGCTTTTTCCTTCTACCTGCTCGTTAGCTACACACAGGCTTTTGAGTTCCAGTTGCAATAAAATAATGATGCAATCCCCAAAACTTTAAAGAACTGAAATCCCCGAGGCCTGCAGCAGCTCCCTGCCATGGTAGACTGCACCCCATCTATGTGAGAGCCCTTTGATCTGGAGGATCACTATAATAAGGTCTGGCTGGGTGTATCTTGTGATCCACAAGCCATGGGATATTTGCCTGTTGATGGCTTACCTGGTTACAAGCTAATTTGCTAAGTCTGAGCAGTGATAGATTTAAGAAAAGAAAAATAATCCACCAATTTTATTTGTAAAAGGGAAGTGTGAAGGTTCCCCCACCCCTCCACCTTTTCTCTCTCTGCCTAAAGATGAATCATTTCTCTGACTGCTCAGCACAAGCATGTTATTTGGAGAGGGTCAAGTCTGTCTGAGTTCTAGGAAACCAGGATTCCTGCAGAGGAGAAAGCCCAGGGAGCCACATGACAGGGCAGTTTTCCATCCCTGCCTCCTTCACCTGTAGATCCATGGATCCACTTGTTGCCTGCCTTCAGCATTTCACCTGGAGGGTTCAGAAAGCCTCCTCACACCTCTGTGTCCTGAGAAACCAAAGGCACCAGGGTCTGGAGGGGATGCTTAGACCCCATCCTTGCCCTGTGTTGTCTGCCTCCCTCAAGCTTCCTCGAAGGTCTGGACAAATCCTTGGCTTGGCACCATGATGTAGCATCTTGTGCTGAAAAAGCTGACAGGAAGAAAACCAACCTGTTGGTAATTGATTTTTGGTGGTCAGCTGTGGCAGTGGCCAGGCAACATCACTGTGGAGTGGGAGGAGTGCAGGTACTGCTGGTGTGGAATCCCCAGGGGGGTTCCCAGATGTGTGCTGTGCCACTCAGGGCTGGGGTTTGAGCTGCCCGTGTGCCTGGCTGAGGGTGGGGTGAGTGGAGGGCAGAGAGCAGCTGATGCAGGGCTTAGAACACTCATAGACAGGGCATCAGTGACTCTGCCACTCCTCTTTTTGGCTAGCCATGGCAATCTTGCCTGAGCAGGACTGGGAGATAGGGGCTGATATAATAGCTCCATGGACTTGGCATCCTTTTCCCATTAAGAGCAGCTGTTTTCCTTTGACTCCTTCTGTCCTGACTTGTATTCTGGATTTGTAAAGCATTAACCATTGTGGGTTACATGACCTTGACTTGCATCTAATGAAAAATGAGTCTATGATTTAAAGATCAGCTGCTCCAATAGCTCAAGTGTCCCCTAAGCTGCCTGAATCCTTCCCAAACCCATAGCTACTCCATGGAAAAGCATGAACTCGTTATTCTCAGTGAAAAAAACCCAAACAATCAGAATAAACCAATGGAGTCCAAACAGCTAATGCCTCACTCAGAGGCTTTTAGCAGCCAGCTGGGCTGTGCACTGAGCCAGGAGGATCGATAGGTGCTCTCTGGTACCAGCAGAGGAGGCTGATGCTGGGCTGGCACCATCACTCAACAGCTACCCAAACACTGGGAGGCAGCAGCAGCCCCATCTCGGGGACAGCAGCTGAGCTGTACCTGGAAAGTAAACCTGAAGGAATTAACGTGGAGTGATAAAGGAGAATCTATTTTGGTGCTTATGCTGGTGGGAGCTGAGAATGACTCGAAGGAGAAACGTGTTTCTAAGCACCTGTGTGTGATGCTGCAGGCACTGGAACCCCCCCAGGGACAGGCAGCGTGGGGACTGTGCCAATTTTCACCATCAAATGCACAAAGAATTATTGAGTCTTCTTTTAGAGAATCATTCCCATGTAATTGAGGTAAAAACGAAGGGGCAGAGGGACTTTAAGGGCAGAATTAACTGTTGCAGAGGCTCCAGCTTTGGTTGCTGGGCTGCAGAGTTGAGGCAGTTGATCCTGCCTGATGTCTGTCACTTCTGATTGAGCTTCTGTTGGAGTAAGAAACCAAATCTGTGGCTAGGTGTCCCTTCTTAAGTTTCTTCTGTCTATTTTGCTGACAGAAAACATGAGCACGTGCTCTGGAGTTCTGGGTCGTTCCAAGGCTTTGATACTGCATGGTACTGAACCCAAATATTTGTGATTTGTACCATTTGCAAAGTGAGATGATGTTTCAAAGACAGATATCCCTTGGATGCAGACACAGAGGGAATCTTTACCTTTGTGCCTGAGCTGCAGGAACGTCTGCAGTGTGTTTTGGAAGCAGAGGTGAAACATAAGGAAATCCTTTTACTGAATTTTTATTTATAGAGGTTACTGACAAACTACCAATTACTGGCAAGGGTCATCATCAGTATTTCTTATCCATTAACACAAGAGTTTTCTAGTTTATTTATATATAGTTTTATTTTTCTGGCACTTAAGTACAACATCGATTATCTCTGATACAAAATTGCTGGCTTTGTTATTGAAACTTCCTCCAATGAGTTGAAAATTGATGTTGGTCCATCTCCTCTGTGCTGCATGATTTGTTTTCTGAGGTGATGCTGCTGATGGAAACGTGGCTGCTCTCTGGAGTTGTTGTCCCATCTCCTGAGGAGTCACAGAGGGAGCTTTGCTAGTCCAGGAGTTGGCACACAGACCTGGAAAAGGATGTGTAATTGAATCAAGAAGTGTTGGTGGGAAAGATTTTGTTCTCTTCCCCCCTCACACCACAGATGCTGCTCGGAAATGGAGCAGGACCTGTTGATTTGTGGGGCTTTGTGGCTGAAGGGATTGTAGGAGCTACTTAAATCAGTGATTTATGTTCAGACCAGCATTTCTTTCCTGAGCTTCTTCCTTCCTCCTCATGCAGAAGCACACACAGGGCAACGGGGTTGATACCTGATAGTCACTGACCACGTGTTTCTTCTGGAGGAGTTGGCACTGTGTCATAGGGCAGTAAGGAAATATTTCTTCTCTTTGATATTAATTGAATTAACACTGACCAGAATGACCTCCAGAGGAAGAGGCTTTTCCCTCCCAGCTTCTGCTCAGAGCTGCTGTGTGCTGAACACAACCCTGACTTCCAGGAGAGGATGCCAAGTGCAGCAGAGACAGCAGTGAAGTGCAGGGGCACTGCAGGGTTGGTGGGGCACCTACAGAAGGTTCTGGTGGGGGGTGGAAACCTGTTGCCTGTGCAGTGTTTTCAGGCTGGAACTTTGAGAGAAGACAAAGTGTTGGCCCAAAGTTCTTGAGGAGGAACCCTGTACAAGCCTCCTGGAGGGTCATTTGGTGTGACCACGTGTGTCTGGGGATGATGAGCTGCCCACCCAGCATCCAGTGGTGCCAGGCAAATAGAAGTGATGCTATTCCCTGCCACCTGGAAGTGAAGTGCATTTGATCAAGTCCCAGAATAACCACCCACTGGGGAAACACGAGGGCTTAAACCAGGATGGCTTTGGTGGGATTTGCTGTGGCTTTGGGGTTGGTTTGGTTTTTTTTTTTGGTGAATTTCCCTCATTTTAGGAGCCTGCAATCTGGTGCAGATTGGAAGCAGGCTATTAAAATTCACTAGGCTCGGTGTTAGGGTGTGAAATGCCATGTAAAAGCATTTGCTGAAGTGGATGTAATAATTCCTATTTATAGGATTAATAATAGGAAAATATAAGAAAAATACAATACATAGGAAAAAT
>JAOEGS010008334.1:6058-21507 GCA_025447755.1 Corythornis vintsioides
ATAAAGTTCTGTGTATATAATAAATACACAGAACTAACACTAAAAATAATAATAAAAAAAAACCAAAACACCCCCTCCCACAATCTTACTGCCAAATTATAATGAATGGTTCTATCTGTCAGAAAGGGAACCTGAAATAACCTGTCAGAGAGCTCACTATTAATTTTGCTGTTTATACTACAATTGTACAAAGCATGGAGACAACATTCTACAATGCTAGATGCTGTAAAGTACATGCAGTACAATATTACTACTATCTTGCAGAGCTTATACTATCCTTGCAAACAAGACAGAACAAGTTACTGTGCAAAGAGGAAAGATACAAAGCAGATGACAGCATGATGATGACAATGATAAAGCCTACAGACATAGAGATGCAAAGAAAAAAAAAAGTTTAAAAACTATGGCTCTAAGCTAGCTGTAAGAATCTCTCCTCTTTATAAGCAGATAATTCAGATTATTTCCAGTTGCCAAGTTAGGTTGACTTCAGTGAGTGGCTTATTTCTCATGGGTATCCCATCTGTCCTGCTTCTGGGCCTTCCCTCCTGCTCTCCCCCACCAGAGTACTGAGTCTATTTTCAAGAGGAGGTCACTGTTTACAGATTTATTCAGGTAATGTTTTATAGTAGTACAGAACTGAACAAGCCAAACATTTTCCTGACACTCAAGCCTGTGTCACTGCTACTGCCAGAGAAAGCCAAGAGAGCAGCATCATATTTGTCACTAAGGAATGAGTTGAACAAATTGTTCCAGCCAATCCAGACAAGAGAAAATTAGTTACTTACTTTGCTAGAAGTTGGTACTTCTCATCTTGATAACATCTTCCTAACCAAGGATCTCAAAATATACAGCACTGGCAGTCCTGTTACTCTGAACAAAGCAGAAGTTCCTCTGTGTTAAACGGGGCTCTAACCAACCCAGACCTTGGTACTGGTAACTACCAGGCACACACTAGATCTGAAAGCAGTATCCAATCCTCAGCCACCCCAAACACACACAGACACCTTCTCAGATCAATGTTATCAGACTGTCACACAAGATTCAGTCAGAGCAGAAACATCCTGTACAGAAAACAGGGATCTCATTTGTAGAGCCCAGTGGAAGTAGTGCTGCATCTGCAAGCTAAGGGCAAGATGTCTTTCTCAATCATGGTCCAGCTGGCAGGTAGTCAGGAAGATACTTCACCAGAAACAAAAGAAAACAATAAAGCTTTTTCCATTGACTCCAGTTTACCACGTATGGTTTTTCAAACAACTACAAAAGTGGTAGACTAAGAATTTCCTTCCCAAGGTAAGTTATCACTGGTTAGTATTTCTGAGATTTACAAAGTGTCTTGAATAGAGTAACTCATGTACCTGCAAGCTGGAAGAAAGTTTCAAGCAAAAGTGTGCAATTACACAGAGGGCTTTCAAGAGTCATGGAGATGCAAAAGCAGAGCAGAGATTTCTTGGGCTCACAATGAACAAATACCAGTAGCACTTCAGCATATTTATAAAATCAAGACTAGTCCTAAGAGAGACATCATTTTACTCATTTAGCTGAAAGATGTGGATTCATTGATAGAGGGATGATTGAACCCTATTCCTGTAAGATTCAGAAGAGAGGCAGGTCAGGGGAGCCTCAAGGTACTCCCAAGATTGAAAGCAGATGTCCATATGATTGGGACAAATGAATAATGGAATAAAGTAGGAAGAAAAAATATCCTTAAAGACTAAAAATATTCTGGAAGGGGAACTGTAAGGATGAAGGTCAACCACCTGCAATCAACAATCCCAGTGCTAGGCTGTGGATGGATATGCAATTTGATTTCCTAGAAATAACCAGAAACACTAATGGACTGCAAAACACTTCCTGCTTTACCCATACAGAGCAACAAGACCACATAGTTTTCAGTTCTAATATTTCATTCAGATAACCTAAACATCAAAAAAATTTTCTTAATTACCATAAAAATAATTGTTGTAATAACTGGAACAAAGATTTGAAGCGACTCCTGTTGAGGTGGGGCATTGCAATGCAGGATGGAAATGCCAGGATTGCTCTTCAGTGAATCCAGCAAGAGGTCCATGAAACATCACTCTACTGAGAAGTGCACTCTCTGAGTTTGGAGAATATCTGCCACCCATTCTTGACATCCTAACTTCATTATTTCTGAGAAGTTACACAAGGTGTTCTTTTATCCCATACATACTTAGAAAAAAAACCCCTACCTGCTAGTTTTCTACACCCTGGGCTTGGTCTCTAATTTTAAGTGGGCACAAACAGGGAAAACACAATGTGAGAAACTGGACACCCTAATACCTTCATATGAAACCATTGCAGCATACTTCAAATTATGCACATGTCAGTCATCTCGCTTAGAATAACCTGGAATAAGGAAAACACTTGGAAAATGCACACAAACCTTCTGAACTCTCACCAGGTATCTTTGAGACTGAAGACAGTGAGTTAAAGATAAAAATCAAGATTAAACTTACTGGCTTGGCAGAGCAGTGTAGCCTTCAAAGTAATGCCTGAACAAATGTTGACAGTTGTAAAGAAAAACAGAAATAGAGTGGGCAGGGAGGGCTCACCAGCAAGCCCTAGGAGCCAGAACCTAGGACACTTTTATAAGAGGAAACTGTATTCTGAGTCTACCTGTGCCCATTTGCCAGTCATGTGTTCTCCACTTTATATTAAAAAAAAAAATCCCACATTTCAAATCTTAAAACTTTGACACCTTTCAGAATTACTAAGACTGTTTGTGCTTTGGTAAAGAGATAGTTGGACCTACTAAACTCCTGACACACTACAAAAGAAAAAGAAATAGAAAACACCACCAAACCATTCAACCACACACACACAAAACCAACAAAAAATATCAATCTTTTTCTAAAAATCCATGTAGTACCAAGTATCTACTTCTAAGATAGATTTCTCAGGTCTTACAAAGTCAGTATTCATTGTAGTTACACTAAGCTACAAAGAAAGACAGTAAAACTAACAGCCTTCCTTGATAAGCTGTCTGATTCTTCTAGTAAAGCTGCATTTATACTGTTTGCATGGGTTTCCCAGATTTTGCAATATGGATGACACACTAAAAGGTGAAAACTCTTTGTTGAGAGAAAAAGAGGTAATGTACTACCAAGGAATCAGATTTTCTGTTACAATGCCATCTACCTAAAAGTTCTGCTATACAAACAGATGTAGAAAGATGCCCCATACCTCACCTCCTCTGTCAAGATGGTCAAAAGCACAAAGTCTTGAACTGCCTGTTACTGTATCTCAAAAAAAAAAAAAGCCTTTAGGAATTTCCCCTAAATAAATACTACAGACTTGCTGCAGTATTTATCTTAGAAATTTATTTAAACAACCAAGATCCCTGCTGGTAAAAGTGGAAAATGTATGTATGTGAGAAAATAGAATGTAAGTTGTCCAATCAGCTAAGATAGCAAATTAGACCTCACCTAGAGATTAGGTGGACACTGATGTGAAGAAAAAACCTTAAAACCTCTCCAAAAAAAAACCAAAACAAACATAACAAAACAAAACACACACAACACAAACTCCAAACTGTGATCAATTGAGAAAGCAAGCTACTCTTGTGTTTTGCTTCCACTGCTGCAATCCAGAGATTAAGCAATACTTTGCACATTGATTTACCTCAGAAAAAGGTAAAGGAAAGGAAGCAAGCAAGGCAAGATTTTCAAATAGGCATCAAAAGACACAAGCACATAACCACTGCAAGCACACTCATTACCAACAGGTCTTTAACAGAGCTCCCTGGAAGAGTTTTAGACATTGTGCAAGATATTATTGGGTGCATGGAAGTGCACCATGGATGGCCACAATCTCCTCTCCACAACATCATCTCCCTCTACTCTGCCCTCAACACATCTCAAGTACTGCATCCAGTACTAGGCTCCCCAGTTCAAGAGAAACAGGGAACTACTGGAGAGAGTCCACCAGAATATACTGAGGGTACTGGAGCAGATGCTCTTACAAGGAAAGGCTGAGAGATCTGGGACTGTTTAGCCTTGAGAAGACAGAGGGGATCTTATCAATGCTGATCAATATCTAAAGGATGGGTGTTCAGAGGATGGGGCCAGTCTCTTTTCAGAGAGAGAAATACAAATAGTGTTCTACCACTATTCAGTGATAGAACAAGGGGCAATGGGCACAGACTAGGCACAGGAAATTCCCCCTTAAACACAAAGAAAAAAACATTTCCTGGGAGGGTGAGGGAGCCCTGGACCGGGGTGCCCAGAGAGGTTGTGGAGTCTCCTTCTCTGGAGACTTTCAAAACCCATCTGGGATGCAATCCTGGGCAACCTGCTTTATTGGGGGGTTGGAATAGACAACCCAGAGGTCCCTTCCATCCCCTACCATACTGGAATTCTGTGATCCTTAAGTTGGTAAAACATACAGAAGTTGGCCAAGTTAACATCAACAACACTGAAGACCAGCACACAACTTTTCCCATCCAAAAAAATGTTGCAAAAAAAAAAGTAGGAAGATATTATCTGTGCTAATTATTATGTTCATTATTCAATTATTTATGGTTATAAGGGAGAAAGAGGCATTCTATTACAGCATTCCATGGGACAATCAACACACAAGGAGATAAAACAGTTCATATTCAAAAAAGGAAGAACAAGCACTGCTGAAACCAGCAGCACTTTCTGGTTTTTATACCAACAGCCCTGATTAAGGAAAGCAGAATTTGGTTTTCTATATGCTTTTAAAAACTTTGTCCCCCAAAGTGACTGCTTCATCTGAATGTTTGTAATACAGTAGTACTGGATGGTAGGTAACCCATGAATATTTTCAAAACATGCTCAGGCAGCCCTTGGCTAAACCAGTGAAATCCAGCATTCACCACAGAATCATCATGTGCCAAGCTCCATTCTCCATGTACCCTGCCTGTTTCCAAAAGCCCCCCTCAGGCTGGCCCTACTGGCAGTGTCCTGCTGTACTTACTATTCAGTGAAGAATCTGGCAATGCCATACTGACTGATATCTTCTCTGTTCTCCAGCAGCTGGCTCACTGCATCCTCCATGTACGTGAGGACATGTCTTTGAGCTGCAAATAAGAGACAGAAATTAGAATACAAAGGCCCTGCAAAGTCCAGAGCCAAATAAGCCTAGTTGTGTGCCTTACATTTGCTCCCTCAGAGAATAGAAGTTTCATTTGCTTAGATATGGGTAGTAAACTTCTTGACATAAATCTTGCTTTATTTCCTGGCTTCACAGTTAGTCATTAACACCACTGACCTTTTTTTTTTTTTTAAATCCCCTGAGCTTCTGGAAGTGAAGGAAGAGTAGAGAGACTTCTTTGCTGGAAAATGCTTACTCAAGAGGAATTCCTAAGTCACAGCCATCTTTCCTGCACAGATTGTCAATGTCCTATCAATGGGGCTGTTGCAGAGCTTTACGTGTTCCTGCCCTTCCCTCCTCACCAAAGCCAAACAGCTCTACAGTTTTTCTGTAAAGTTTTTGTCCTAAAGATATAAATAAAACTATGTCTGTTTCTGGATCAGTTAATGTTCTTGGAGTGTCCGGTAAGAACCAGGTCTAATGCCAAGTGTGGTTCGTATTACTCAGTCAGTCTCAAATGCCTTCCTAAACCAAACCAAAGGAAGTTTCAGAAGTGATGGATCTGCCAGTACCCAACCACAGAATGCCACTCACTTATAAGACTCCTGAGTAGTAGATAGCTTGGTATAACACAAACCATGTCGCTGCTTCTACAGGCAGCACACTCGATAGAAATCAAGCACTTGCCAGGGAGGAAGCAGCAGAGATTTGCCACTGAGTCCCTTTGATGTCTTTGGCTAGAAACCAAGATGGGAAAACAAAGAGCGGAGTCTGGGGTGATGCGCCAGCTACCGAGCGGTAGACTTTCCAAATCTACAAGTTCAACAACCAGAAGACAAGTCACAACGAACCTAGGAAAATCATTCCTAACCTGGATAGCACACAAACCCTGTTCCCAAAGCACACACCTCCCTCCTCAACACGTATGCTGCTGCACCTTTGCAAGTAGTGTCGTGCCCTAAGAAGAGCTGGAGGAAACCCCTAGGGGATATAGGAAAGGCAAGGGCTGCTGTTGCTCCGTGCCAATCTGCTCCAGACTTGGCAGCTGCAGCATCCCCTCAGCGACTGGCCAGCCTCAGACCCACAGCAGTATTCTCCAAACCCTTTCAATTTGTGCTCAATATCCCAGCGAGCGTCAAGCCTGCGCCACCTGACGCACGGCGTGGAGGTGCCTTTCATCTTAGTGTGGGGCAGGTGGACTTCAAGAGACGCCCGGAAATTATTATTCCCAGTGGATACAGGGATTAAGAGTATGGAGGAACATTGATTGCTATCAGGGGATTTCTCTGCCTAGAACACCTTTCAGGACAATGGTAAAATTGGCTAAGCGCACCCTGGAATATACCTTGCAGCTGATGGCAAAATGGCGAGCCAAAGGTTCAAAGATATTATCTCATACTAAAAGATACAGGGTGTAGATTTATTTAATTATTTTAAGGCAAAGGAATACATTTATGTGAGTGATTAAAGAAAAACAGCTCTGCGCACCTGTGTCCCCCGAGGGAGGAATGAGTTGTGCATCTCAGTCACAGGCTCAGGATAAGAGCAACTGGGTAACTATTTCAGCCCATCCTTTCTCCCTCTTCATTATACAGCCCAGCTCACACTCAAACTGGCTTCCCAGGCCCCTCTTGAGCTGTCAGTGGTACCAGACCAAGCCAGGACACAGTCCTAGCAGCCAGGCTTCTAGGCAGTTCAGCCTGCAATAAGCTTCTGCACTTCTGCTAAATCACTCTCAAAACTCTGTGGGGAAGTCTAAGCTCCTTGCTTAGAATAGTCCCTATCAATGAAATGCATTTCTGTTACTATACTACTTTAGAGTCATTGAGGGAGGTTGTGGAGTCTCCTTCTCTGGAGACACTTAAGACCAACCTGGATCTGTTCCTGTGTGACTTGGTCTAGGTGATCCTGCTCTGGCAGGGGGGTTGGACGAGATGATCTTCTAGGTCCCTTCCAACCCCTAACATTCTGTGCCCTCTTCTCTAAAAGCCTATGGGGAAAGAAATGGTCCCACAGTGCTACACAGCATAGTGTGGCTGACCCCTGTAATAAATACCTTTGAGTCTGTGCTTGGAGAATAAATTAACTTTCTACATGGAGTTTCAGACATTTTTATCACACTTTAAAGATATATGGGTCGCTTGAATGAAGTTGCTGGTAAAAGGGTATTTCTGTAAAGCTTTTTGTAGCATGGTCTAAGGATCCCTACTTCTGAAAAGGTAGGTAGGGGCATGGGGGAGGGAAGAAACTGGTGAGAAGGCACTGTAAGATCCTAGCACTTGTAATCTCCTTAAGAAGTCTCTCTTTGGCTGCTCTGCTGTTTTCTAGGTACACAGTTGACACCACCTACCGAAATTCCAGCCTTGCCTTCCTCTTCACTGGCTGCCCAGTTCTATGGAACAGCACAAGCAGTATGTTTTATAACCCAACCAACTCTACCCTACACAGAAAAGCCATAGAATAAAATTTAATTTGCAGGCAGGTTGTAGCAGGCCAGAGAGGCAAAATAAAGTGCCAGGAGTCTGGTTATAGCAAAATAGCAGTTCCATAATGTATACAAATGGTACTTTCCATAACAAACACTGGAATCACACTGAACATTAACTATTTACAAAAGCAGAGTTAAAAAACCATGTGGTCTCGTGCAAAATAAATGAGATGATTCATACATTTTGTTTTTATAAATTCAGGGAGATAATGGTGGATTGGTATACCTGTTGTTCACACTTTTGAGGCTCACTTTGCAATACTAAGGCATTAAGTCTAAATCAGAATGTAAAGCCCAAATACACATCCAGATGTGCTGCTCTCATTTGCTTCCAGACACAATTCCAGTGTGCTGCAGCTTCCACACAGAAAGGATCAGAACAGGTTTTCTCAGCATTTAGCCATTTACTCCATATTGCAACAAGGGCTCTCCTCCCCCACTCACACACAACTTTCCACTGCAACCCACGTTTGCTAAACTCTTCCCTGCAATCCATGCAACTACTCCAAACAGCAAGTGAGCATTTCCACCACACACACTCCATGGCTCCTACTCCTTGCTGTCAGGTTTAAGAACCACCAGGCAGCTTTCATAGAAGGATCTGGCAGAATAAATTCACAGAGGATTCTTTGGTCAGCCCGTGTTCTTTGCACAGAATACCTTAATTCTTATCCCTGAATCCCTAGCACACTTGGAGCCTCTGTCCAATATGTAGAGTACAGCTCTTCCAAAGTTGGCTCCTACAGCACTGGGGAGAATGGTCTGTGATGGTATCAACACTGCATTCACATGTTCACACCCCACCAGCACTCACATGTCCAGTATTTACAGTGAATTTGGCTCAAAACCAAACTCAGGACTGAAAAGTGACCCTTCAATTCAAGAAGAAGCCAGGCAGTTGTACAAATCTCCTCCAGCTTACAAGTAAGAGCAAAATGAAGATTCCATCCACAGTCAAATGAAGATTCCATCCACAGTCAATCCACAATCTTTATGGAGATCACAACAGATTAGACAATCACAACTAATTCCATTTAGCTGTAACAGTAACAAATCATTTTACATCAGTATTTACAACAGTAAGAACAGTCCTTTAATAAGACACTAGTAAATGCTAGTAAAAACTAGCATTAATATTCAAAAAATCTTGAAGGAAAACAAACATTTTATGCAAATACCACCACTCTATGAAACAGAATATATGTACTGAAATCATCAAAGCCAAAAATTCAGATTGATTCAAAATCAATTCTCATCAAATCAGCTAGCTGCATTCCTGCTCAGCTCTTCATGAGACACAACTTCTTCTGGAACATGAACTGTCTACCAAAATAATTTGCACTGTATGCCCATAAAGAGGCTTTTTTTTTTTTTTTTTTTATGGCTGGTTCATTCCTGGCACAACTGAATATATTGAAACATAAGGAGTGGGAATTCCTGGATAACAAGACCAGCTTTTATTATTTGCCTTCTCCTCAACCAAAGTGCCAAAAATACATGGTATTTGATGCAATTAACATTCTGATTCATTTCAGTTATCATAAGCTCAAGAGCATAACAAGCTTCAATGTATTTTGAGTATTTCTGGCATTTTTTTAATCTCTGAGAGCATATAAAAAACAGCTAAATACCCTTTCAAAATTATTCTAAACTGGAGCTTAACTAATGACATTACTGCATTACACACACTGGAAAGAAGCATCTATAGTAATACAAAATCAGTTTCATGCAAATATTCCCCCAAAAAATAATGATGCAAGAGGGAATTAGTAAAGATATAAAGAACAAAAGAACAAGAACAAAACCATGTCAACTCTAGAAGTTTTTTTCCCCTCATTAATGGTCCTCTTTTTAATCTTTTCAGATATCATGAGGTATTTAATCTCTTCAGATATCACCAAGGAATGGCCTGAGCAAGAGAAGTAGGTAAACAAAACAACCAACCTAAAAACTACCTAAAGCAGTGTACAGCTGTAGCTCCTTCCAGCTTTGCACAGCTTCTGAGTGCAATTTCCTAATTTATTTATTTTTTTGGGAAAGGAGATGGGTTAACAGAGAGCTCCTGACCCTAAACTTTGGCAGAGCAATAGAACAGAGTCCACCCTACCACAAATTAGATCAATGCTGTTTTGAAACAAAAACTGGGTCCCTCCTCATTGGCACTATTGCTAGGCTAAACAAACTAAGCTGTTTAAATTAACCTGTCTCCTCACTTGGAGACAGGTTTCCCACTTACTAGAAGCCATAAGTGTTTCTCTAGTCTTGCTTCATTTTGACTTAACAGAAACAGCAAAACCATGGTGGAGCAAGTAGTTCAAACCAATCCATGCCATTCTATGATTTCAGAACTCTTCTCCTAGAAAAAAGCCACAATAAATTATGTATACCTTTGTAACAGTTATTCCCAGGCAGCCTTTTGGGCCTTAGAAAGTAACAGCTGAAGAGTTTAATTAAAAAAAAAAAAAAACAAAAAACAAACAAAACAAAAACAAAACAAAAACAAACATAAAAACCAGTCTTGAACACATTCCAAATGCTTACTGCTTATAATTAATCTCCTCTTCAGCAATTAAATCATATTTAATTTAGTGCATCCTCATTATTTTTGTCACATTAACAACAAATTACTCCTTAGTTTCCTGGAACAACAAGCAGTAACAGAAATCTTAAAATGTACTCCACAAGGAGCAGCTACTTTATATGTTAAAAGATTTTAATTTTATGTGGGTAATGCTACCAATATTACCTTTTCAGGAAAAAAAAAGAAAAAAACCCCTAACATTCAAACCCTCTCCCAACATAAAAACCACACTCCTCCTTCCAGTCTTGGACAATGAGCACAAAATAAAGCTGCTCAGATCTATGAGCAAAGCGGTAACAGGCTGAAGGAGGGCACAGGCTACCACAGAGAAGCTGGACATCGCCTGCTGCTACTCACACCGTGCACAGGAGACAAGGGAGGAGATCTCAGCTCGCACCCCTCGGGCCGGCGCTGATTCACGGAGACCCCGTCCAAGGGCAGCAGAGAGGAGCCCCCTGCACGCAAGAGGGCCCCGCAGCCCCCCACCTCAGAGCAGAGCCCGGAGAAGCAGCGCCCTACGACACCGAACTGCAACCCCCCCGTACCTCCCCGACCCCGCCGAGAAGGCGATCCTGGGAGTCACTTCCACCCTCCTTGGCCTTACCCGGGGGCTTGCCGCGGGCATGCGGAAGGCCGGGCCAGGCCACAGCCACCTTCGTCCCCATCAAGCCCTCTCTATAACGGGTGCAACACACCCAGGGGCCCTCAGGTCGCTGCCCCGCCACCCCCGTCCTCACCCAGGTATTCGGGTCCCGGCAGCGAGAGCCGCTCAGGGCTCAGCATCCTCCCGCCGCTGCCGCCCGCTCCCCTCTGCCGTCCGTTTCCAAGGCGCCCGACGCTGCCAGTGCTGCTCAGCCGCTCGCCCCGGCTGGGAACACGCCCCTCGCCGCCAGCGTTCCGCGCCCAAAACCGCCCGGCCTCAACCTCCGCCCCGCCCGGCCCTACCACCCCCAAGCCGAGCCACGGCTTTGCGGGCAAGGCTAGGGAGTGACTTCGCGGGAAGGGTCTCTGGAGAAAGGGGGTGTCACGGCGGCCTGGCCTCAAGGAAACCAACATGGTAGAGAGGAGCATCCTCCAGGGCCAAGGGCCGCCTCTGAGGGAGAAGAACTAGTGCCGCTGAATACCCAAAGCGATACGATACAAATCTAAAGTCATTAAGATTAAAAAGGTATTAGAAGCAATTGGGAGTACAGCTGTGATGGAAAGCCCCTGTTTGAAGGTAAACGGCAATAGGTTAATGAAGGGCACTACATAACAGCCCTGTCCCAGAGAGGGGGTACTTTGGCTGTATTGCTCCTGCCCGAAAAAATTCTCGTGGTTGGAAGGTGTTGGGGAACTTCAGGAATCATCTTTCACTGGCGTGAAATCTGAAAGAAAGATCTAAAAGAAAGATCTTGAGCCACAGGGCTGCTTTTCTCGTCTAGGAATGGTCGTTGTGCTGAGGCTGTGGGAGAGGCAGAGTTCTTCACCCAGCTGGAAGCAGGTCTTGGGGGCTCCTCTTCCTTAGAAGCTAATAGGGAATCACTTTGCCATTTCTTGCATCACTATTAGAAAAATTCAAGCCCAGGATGTAATCCTGGACTTAGACAACACTTCCAGTCTTTATTTTTTAAGTTTTTACTGATAAATGCAAAATAAGTTAAATAAACTCTAGGTGCACGCATATAACCTGTCCTTATGCCATAGGAGGAAAGAGCTGAGTGTGACTATTGGTAACGTAATTTTAATCTGTGTTCAGAGATCAGCCCCAGTTAAGAAGGACAGACAGGATGTCATAACTAATGTATTCATATCACCCACACACAAATTGCCTGGACCACTCTGCTGACTTTGTCTTGTTCTGTTTTAATAGGATATCATTTCAAAGATGGGCAGAAATAATAATTTTGGAAGCAGACAATGAGATACTCCAGCATGAAGAATGATTGGAAAAATGTAAGACTGTCTTAAAAAGGATGGGCATAACTTATAGAGTGTTGTTACCTAAAATTATTTCTGCTACAATGAAGTTCATGAAAAACTTATTTGTTAATTTTTGCAGTTTGTGCATTGGTTGTAGGCTCTAAATGTAAAAACAGAAAATGTCTTGCAATGGATAAAATTAGATTGTAGAATACAGTGACAGAAGGTATTTTTGAGGCCAGGAATTCAGCAGGATTTAGAAAAGTAGATAGTTTCAGGCAGAATGAGAAAACATAGGATTATGTTGTTACATATATAGGGAATAAAAAAATATCATCTGTAGGAATATGAACTGTCCTATTTCACAGTGAATCTAACTATCTGACTAATGGGGTTTTGGAAAACATTCCTCCATTCCATAACTGTTAACTTTAGGGTTTCTGGCACTTTTCAGTTAAGTATCTGGTTCTAGGCCACTGTTGGAGAGGAGAAATGGAATTTGATAGACCCCCTGAGATCATTAGGTTTAAGGACACAGTTCCTGTACTTTTAAAACTAACATCAAGATGTCTGTTTTCACAGCAATCCTTTATCATCAGCCAGGCAGTTTCACTGGTGTTCAAATACTAAATCTAAAATGGTTTCACTCCCATATTTCTGGTTAGCTGAGCCTTCCACAGGTTGTGTGCTGTTTCTTTTTTGTTATTTAACCCATGTCTGTAAACTACAAGTTATCCTTGATCAGTATCTGGAGCTCTCATTTGCTAAAGGCCTTTAAAGTCCATCTTTAAATTCTGCATTCTGTTATATCACTGGATTATTTTTTTTTCTTAGTTACTGTTTGGTCTCTATAGGTTGGACTTTGTTTAAACCAGCTAAGAGAATCCTTTTGGACACTGGGCCTATTTGTGGTTTTAATAATGATAAGTTTCAGTAGTAGTGGCACCTGACTGTTTATGACTCAGAGAAAACAATATAAAAAAAGATGTATTTTCTGGAGCCATTTATAGACTTCCCTGTTTACTATTATTACTGTCTGGGCTTGCTAGAGCCAGGATTAGGTGATATAACAGATCAGCTACAGCATTCACCTCTTCTTTTGCACTCCTGACCTGAGAAGGGAGAAATGATACCAACCTGGCCATAGGTATTGTTTCCCATACTTTTTTTTAGAACCCTCAACTAAAGCATTTTAATAAATTGAGAAGGTTTTTCTGGCTTATTGGAAAACATCTGCAAGTTTAACATCTGCCCCAAGAGGAGTAAATCTGACAGGGGCTTAATGCTCTTTTGGACATGACTGGAAGAATGATGGTGAAATAAATGTTTTTCTCTGCCACAATCACTCAGAAGATTGTCAGAGGTGTAAGTCTCACTTTAGGGCAAGTCTATGGGGTATAGTTTTAAGGTGGCCATCATGTCATCTACCCTGAGAGTCATGGTGGTGCTTACATATCTCAACTAAAATTGCTGAGCTTTATCTCCCAGGGACATTTGTGTATCTAGATCAGTCTTTCAACAAGGATCAGTTGGAATACATTGATACATTTAGTCTGTGTCCTCTTTCAGAGTTGAAGTGACCTTGAATTGAATTGATTTAGCTTAATTTACTTCAAAATGTAGTTTAAGTAGCCTTTCAGAAATCATATCTTTAGGTAAACTGGGCTAATTTACTTAAGAGTCCATGTGACCACAAATTCAGTAATAGTCACTGGTATAGTTTACATTATCTGATAGAAAAAATAGAAGTCTATTTTGTTATGATACACAGGCTCAAAAACTCATGTTTATGTCAGTTTTATAAGTGCTTCTCAGCAATTTAGCTTAAAAATCAGATTCCTGTTTTCCTCCTTTAACCCTGCTATGTTAATCACTTAGCTTACTCTCTGCTGGTTTTATGTTCTCCCTTCTAAATGATAATGTCAACGTTGAGCTGAAACATTTTCCTTTTATTAGCCAAAATTCTTCTGAGAAACAGCTCTTCTTTCAGAGAGAGTATTATATAGAATAATAAACAGGACTAGACATCAAGCAACAAATTCCAGAGGAAATGCCTTGTTTTAAACAGACTGAGTCATTTTGTCTGGCTTCTATTACTTGTTCTTGGAATGAAATATTTTATTTGCTTAGAATGTTAACAGCTATTGCTGAAGTAGTTACAATAAAGCCTGGATGTCTTTGAAGAAACAAGTTTTCTACTTTTTTTTTTTTCTTCAGGTGACAGTTGGAAATGTTATTGTTTGAAACATTACAACATAGAACAATCTGGTCTGTGGGCAGTCTTCAGTCCTGTTCTGACTCCTACAAATTAATGTAAGAAGAAAATGTAAGAAGAAAACAGAAAAAAATGTAAGAAGAAAACAGGAACACTAGGAAACTGTCTCTACCCTTTCTGTGAGTGTCCAAAGCCTTTTCCTATGTTAAAAATTAGCTGAGAGCCTGTCTCATGCAAAACTTAGATTTTGAGGGTTTGGTGGTACTTCTATTTTTTGGGTCTTCCCACACATTTGCCAGCTGAGCTTCACCTAGAACATAATAATGAATAAAATTGCAGGTGTGTTAACAAAATGTGTTTATCTTAAGACACCCAAAAAAGCCAAAACTTACTGAGAGGAGTATAAACAACTCAAACTTTATTGATTATTGACAATTTATTCCTTTGGGCACCACAGCAGAGAGAAATTTTGAGGAGGGATTGGAAGAAATGGATAAGAGCTTCACATGATATTATTTACAGAAATTTTTTGAAATCTTGAAACTGAAATTATAATACTATTATGCAAGACATCTTAAAAATCGATGGTGCTCAAGCTGGATGATTCATTTATGAGTCAGTCACAAACCCATAAAAACCTCCCATGAAATTCCTGATGTAATAATTATTTTTATGAATTATGACCAAACTCTCTAAACACATGCAGTAAATATGAGATTATCTTAAATAAAATGATCAGCCAAAATCACAATGAAATTATGTGTTGAAATCTGTCTTTTTATATTGTTGATTCCTCAAGGAGACATTTGCAGAGAAAGTACTTCTAGTGCTTATCCTAATCTGAGCCTCCTCAAAATGAATGAACAGTTTACCTGCTTCACATGCAGCATAGTGGTTTTGCACAAGTAAACCAATTGTTTTCTCTAATAATGCTGTATTAATACTGGTTTACCTCTGCAGGTAAAACCTAGAGAAACAGACAGGATTCACATTTTTCCTGAAGATCTATGGACTTCAGAGAAATAAGATTGACAAAATAAGATTGACAGTTTCTTGGTCCTAACATCTACCACGAGATGAAGTCTGGAAGCAACTGTGTGTTCAAGAAGGAAAGAGCTACTGGAGAGAGTCCAGCGCAGGGCCACCAAGATGCTGAAGGGAGTGGAGCATCTCCCTTATGAGGAGAG